>OMNZ01018945.1:12577-51552 GCA_900303255.1 Lesueurigobius sanzi | reverse complement strand
AACTTTTAAAAATATTGTTAAGTACAAGACTGGAAAGTTTGGAGTCTGTAGGAGCTACTAAAGTGGAAATGTTGCTGTCACAATGTGAGAAAAATGCATTTTGAGAAAATTGTGAATGAAGTTACAATTTCCCATATAGTTCTATGGAGAAACATTGAGTGTCAGTGTAGTCAGTGCAATAATTACACTCCTTATTGTGAAGATTAGGTCATTATTTGTTCCCAAAGAGAGCAAACATGGCCCAAAACCTGCAAATAAAGAGTTTTGTCAGCAGTGTTTCATATTAAACCTTTATCACTTTTGGTTGTGACTGAAAAGACTACTACTTATCAGATCCCACATTAGCCTAAACACTGGCACGTATCTTCAAGCTGTATTCGTTCTGTGGCCTTTTAGACACTCTCTCACCAAATCACACCACATCCTGTTCGTCTATTTCTACATTTCTACCTTTCTCTGCACAGCTGCGGGCCTCTTCCACCTAAAGCGCCGGTTGCTTCTCCTTCTCCTTTTTTTTTTTTTGCCAGGAGTGGATTGCTGCTCTATGAATCTATAATGTAATCCCCCCAACACGTGGAGACACACATCATTCAAATGCCTCACTACATTACAATTTCCAACCATCAGATATCGCATGTTGGAAAATGCATGGAAATCCGAGACACGTTTTTTTCTCTCTCTCTCTCCCTCTCCTTCCCTCCTTCCTATGTGAACGTATGCATTAGCGGTGAGTGTATTTAAACCTATTTTAGTGCATTGCCGGGTTTTATTGGTTGCGGTTTAGTGTGAGTCCATGCACTGTGCTTGTGTGTAGAGTTTTATAGAGAAAGAGTGCGTGGGGGAGGAGAAAACGTGGAAGTGAATTATGCCTTTTTTTTTTTTCAAAGGGGAGGGGTGCTTATATATATGTATGTGTATTGGTGGGGGAAGGGTAAATCATAGAGGACTGTATGTGCAGGGATATGTGTGGGCTGCACTGTGGCGTATGTTTGAGAGAGAATGAGGTTTAGGGAGAACGTCTGCAGCGTGTTGTGTAGAGAGTGAACTTGGGTTTGTGTTTGTGATTAAAAAAGTACATTCCTTCAATGTTTCTGCAGCTCCTCGCAGCGTATACGTAAGGGGAGACACTACAGGCAAAAGTAATGCTTTTAATTTCCATGTTTTGGGCCAGTTTGGTCTACATTTTCACCTGGAAACAAATAATCTTTACAATGAGGTGTTTCATTATTGCATTCATTCAACTTTTCTCCATACAACTATATGGGAAACTGCAAACTTAATCACTACAGACCCTTTCATTGTTTGTGAACAGTTGGGGCTTAGCTGGAGGCGGAAAGCTAGACCCCTATCTATTTCCATTATAGCTGTTGCAGTGTAACGATAAACAAATGTCTAACTGTTGTTGGAAATATCAGATAAAGCCTTATTTTATCGTCTCAAATGTCGTTCCTCTTGTTCTTGCTCTTTAAGCCACAACAGGACCACATTTTTTAGTTGTGGTTTTACACTTATAATCACTAGTTTTAGTTTAATCTTATTTCTCTTGCTCACTTCCTGCCTCCAGCTGATGTCACTGATGATGTAAGCAGCGAAAGGGTCTATAAATGGCGACAACATCTCCACTTTAGCTCCTACAGACTCCAAACTTTCCAGTCTTGTTCTTAACAATATTTATGAAGGTTTGTTCAGAGGGATTTTACAATATTTAATTCCTAGCCTGATTTATTAACCCCAAAAAACACAGTGGAATTTAAAATGCTACAGATGTATTCAGTAATAACTAGTTTATTCAAAAGGTAAGCAAGATATCCAAAATCCCCTCTGAACAAATCTTTGTTACTAATTTATCAACAAAATGAAATCATGCATTTAAATCTGGCTTTATCAAATATTTAGATTTCGTCTCTGAAAATACTGGCAATTTGTCAGTTTTTACACATTTTTTATATGAAACATGACATAAAATGATGGAAAACTTGCAATGCATTTCTTTCTCATATCTATGCCAGTAACATACAGGAAAGGTTTGCAATTGTTATCACTCAATTTAAACCTATTCACCTGCAGTGTCTCACCTTAAACTGATCAAGCAGCATTTCCCATCCAGGGGTACGATCAATAATATAATATCATTTTAAACCCACTTAGATCCCACACAAAACGGAAACCTAAAACATTTGAATGAAGTAAGCTACATAAAGCATCTTTGCAAAACAAAATGCAGACACAAGACTATTGTTAATCAATATGAACAAAAGTCAAAGCAAAAACATCTTTTTCTAAGCCAGTTAATAAATGAATGCCTCCAAAAAGAAGTGTGGAGAAGAATAACTTATTAAGGAAAGCATCAACCAATCAGCATCGGGATTTGTTTTTTCAATATTCATAAAAATGCAATTCAAACAAGGATGGTGAGTGCTTCAGAGGGTCCGTGCAGAAGGCTGAAAGACTGGGCCAGCGTTACAAGATCAGGAAGAATTTGACTTGATTAAGGCTATATACAGCAAGTGCAAAAAGTACAAGTAGTACACAGCGTGTCTTCGTCAGGGCATGAATAAAATAGTTTCTTGGTATTTCCTCTTAAACGTTCTCACGCGTGAACATTGTTTTAGATCTAAACTTGAATTATTCCATATAGTTTGATGCCAGCAATGGAAACACAAAGACTTCTCACAGCTGTTCTGAAAACATTTGCCAATATCAACATTAACTCTAGGCCAGTTTTGAAGCTTATAGGGTGAATATTGTTTGCTATAGAATTCCAAGCTGTTAGCATAGCATGTGATTTGTTTCCAAGCTCATCTTGGCTTATCTTGAAGCTAATACTGTAATTGTTCTGTTTAGATTTAGGATAAGTCTGTGCCACAAGCCACAATGTAAAATTTAGATAAGAACATGTGTCATTGAGAGAGCATTTGGTTCACTTTTCACCAATACAAGTATACATTCCTCGCGTTTTTGTTTCTCCTCTCCTCAGACCTGACTCGTCACTTTGCTGGGAGCGGGACATCGCTCCCAGCTCGTTTCCATGGAGACGACGTAGCCAAACACGAGGTCTGAATGGGCCTCTTCGTAAACACATCAAGGCCTCATCGAAAAAGCGCTGATTTGGCTTTGGCTCCTTTAAAAAAAAAAAAAAAAAAAGATGCTAAAAATCCAGATGCAAGGTTTGTGCTAGTTAAAATGAATACATAGCAAAAGGTATGAAAATAATCACATGAGGAAGGAGGGATTGGGGTTTGGATTCTGGACTGTTTGCTTTAATGAAGGGAGAGAACCGGAGAGGGAATGCAATACTTGTTTTTCAGTTTGTGCTGGATCTGTGTGCATATACTGTACATTATTGTTATACGTTTATAGATGTGTGAACAGGTGCAGGTGTTTGTGCAGAGAGCGAGAGAGAGAGAGAGAGAGAGAGCGGGAGGGAGAGACACATAGAGAGAGAGAGGGAGGGAGTGGGCGGAGGGAGGGCGAGCTGCTCTTTGTTTATCTGCATCTGTTTGTGTGGTGTTTTTCCACAATAGAAACATGTTCTGCGCTTTTCACCGCGTTTCATCTGCTCCAGTTGTTTATCTCCGAGCTCTGATGTCACTCACCTGCTCCGTCTTATTTACAGTAATTAAAAACAACCTGTGGCTCCTGTTTTCGCCTAATTTTTTTAATTTAACATGTATGGAAGACAACTTGCAAGATTCACCCCAAGTTTGGATTTGAAATTTGGCATGAATCCCTTGGCAGCTAATTACCCGGTTACCCCCTATTATTCTGTTAAATTATACATATAGGCGTCTTAAAGGCTGTTTTTTGCAGACTTTACTTGCTTGATGAATGTGAGGCATTACATTTCAGGGAATAAAACAGATTTCCTTTGACATATTCTACAAAAAAAAAAGATTACCAAAGACTGATATCCTTGGTTGGTTTAGAGGCAATATGCATCTATTTCACCCTTTTTGTTTTATCTGCCAGTGTACTCACAGACTCACAATGTGTCATACAGGTTCCTTAACACAAACCTATTACCAGTGTTGGGCAAGTTACTTTAAAATTGCATATACTGTATATATATAATATATTCTATATTAGTCACAGCTTAAAACATGTAATATGTTTGTATTACATATTACTATCTCAAAAATGTAACTTTCACGACTTTGAGTACAAAATATAAGATAAGATAAGAGTCTTGTGAGTTTCTTTTACTCAGCCACTAGGATTAGAAATGTAGTTTCTTTCATCCCTAAGCTAAGATAAGATACTAAGACTTTATTGACCTCACAATGGGGAAATTTACTTGTTACAATAGCTCTTAAGATAAGATCACTCGGGGGGGGGTGCAAAAAGTCATAAAATGTGCCATCAAAGAAGAAGAAAATATGTTTGCAAACAGGTAATCATAATAATAATAGAATGCAGTACAATAAATGTATCTTAGTATTGACTGAGTAAATATCTTATGTACTGAATAAAATAAAAATAAACTCTGGGTAGCAAACAAACAAAAAAAATAGTTGTGTGTTTTGTTTTGATGATGTTAGCTACACAAACCTCTTTCTATGCCAGTATCCAACTTGATTTGGTGCTGCATCTTATTTGGGGGGAGTTGCTCTTGTAACTTGAGTTACTCAAATTGTAATAACTTATATGTTATTTTGTTTAAGTAATATATTATATTCCTCAGTTGCTGAAAAAAGTAATATATTTCTGTAACGTACCTCCAACACTGCCTATTATAGCTTAATGTCATGCTTCACTTTTCTCTTTATTTTTTTTATTTTACAACACAACAAAACAAAAGAAATACAAAAACAAAAAGGGGGCACTGTTCACCACAACACTTCACATGCTTCACTTTTTCATGTTACTGGACTCTTATTCAACTCCAATGCTTCTTGTTTTTAACGTGCCAAGCAATAAGTTGTGTATGTTAAGCATATTCTTTCCTCTAGCCCAGGGGTGCACAAAGGTTTTTCTATGGAGGGCCAAACTAGGCATCAGAGGGCCAAATGAGCGGGCAAAGGGCAAAACTCAATACTGTTTCACATACAAAGACCAAATTTAAACAGATGTATCTTTTAATATCCTTTAATTACAATGATTTAGAGTGCCCGCTCTGTTGCTGTTCTTAGGGACTACTGACAGTCCATTTAGTTACAAATTAATCAAAATAAATACTCCTCACAAATCTAAGCAACATCTTGAGGGCCAAATCAAACGCCTTGAAGAGCCGAATTTGGCCCACGGGTCCCACTTTGGGTGCCCCTCTAACCTCTTTTTCCATTTTTACAGTCTTAGAAGCTATTATTAACTATTATTTGAAACTAGTCAGGCTAAAACCCCCATTTAACAAAATAAAACCCCATTTCCGCCCAAGCCTGTTTCGTCCAGCTTTTACTTTGAAAGACAGCCTGGTTGCTTCCGGCTGTGGCTGAATCCCGCTGACTTGAAGATGGAGCTCTTTGTATGAGTTTGTCCGTCCGCGAGGTTTGAGGCACAGCACCCACAGAGCGAACACGAGCTGCTGCTGCTGCACTGACGCCACAGTCCCACCACGGGACACACCGGGTCCTATAACCAGCATCCTTGCCCCTTGTAGCCAAAACTATCTCAATCCCGCGGGACAGGGACAACTCAGAGGAAACTGCATCGCTTTCCCCGTGCGCGTTTTTCTTTCCTTTTTGGTTTTTAAGCGGGAGTCGGCGAAGTGCGCACTAGCCAGGGAAGTTTGCAGCGTGAGAGAGTAAACTTCATTTCCTAAAGGCATTTATTTCTTCCAAAAACACGTACTAAATGCATTTCAAAGCTGTTTAACTTTACATTACATTCACGTTTTCATTTGCAAAAGTGAAGAACAAATAGCCGGCGCGCAGTTGGAAGTGGATGTATCGTGAACCATGGATGTAAGCGTGTACCCGCCTCCCCCTCAGCCACTGGCCGCCACGGACCACTCCAGGCTGGGGCAGCTCTCCTACCAGGACCAGGCGTTTGGGAACAACAAGGTAAATACACTAAACAGAAACCCCCCAACATGTGCGCTATTATCACTCCTTTACCGGTCTGTTTTGGTGTTTCCATTGGCTAGTGCCCTGCCAATTAACATCTAATTAATTGCTTTATTAGGCTGTAGTTAATTACGCAGGCGCTGACGGTAACCACATTCACGCCTTGTCTTTCCATCAGTTCCTCCCATATTAACAAAGACGTGCAATTTATGTCTAGGCTTAGTGTCACAGGGGGATGAAGCCTTATAATTAGGACTCCAGCGCTCTTAATTGAAGGGTAATTGACCTTAAACAGGGCCAATTTTATACCTCTCCTAAAAGCAGTCTATTTGGCACAAGCGCGCGCGTCAAGACTGCACGCTTTTTAGCCATCACGCGCTTGTGCCACCCCCCCCACCCCCCCACACCCCCTTTGAGTCCGCGCTAATTGGTGCGTCCAGGTAGGCTCCACTCGTCTCGTTTTCCCTCCAGACGCAGAGTTCAAAGGTTGTGATCAGAGCGCAGAGGTGTGTACACCGGTGTACGGACAAGACGGCCCGGGGTTATAATGGCATCTCGCGCGTCCTGATCCCTGATTGTATAGACTTACACGGGGCCATTGTCACAGTAGGGTGTTGGGCTCGGTGGGACCAGCCTCGTGTGACAGTGATGAATGACTAAATTATGTCATTAGGCTTGGAGTAGGCCGGTCAAGTTTATTAACCGAGGGAGATGTGCATTCTGGTGCGCGAGATTTGAAATGATAATAGGCTGTAGGCTACAAAGTGAAGATTGTACGTGTATTGATCATGTACTACTACTATGCCTACAGGAAACAGAGCTTTAATGTAGCATTGTCTATAATATTGATTTATTATTTTCTTTCCCTGTTTCGAACTGTAATAACTTTTGCAGCCTCTATCAGAGATTCTCAAACTGTGGTCTGTGCAATTTTATACTACATTTTTCTTGTGCTTTCGGTGTTTTTTTCTGGATTAGACATTGTTTACTTAGTTTGCACCCAGTCTAGACATAATTTAGTCAAATTTCGGTATATCTTAGACCGCTTTTATGCCTGGCTTCGCCCTGATTTAGTTTTGATTACTGGTGGTGCTGCTGCGGAGTCCAATTATTTTTTTGGCCGTGAAAAGTTTGTGAACCACTGGTCTAGAACTTGGCTGAAAGTGCATCTTTTTAGCATAGATATAGCTGAAATGCTTTTTTGTCCAGTTTTTTTTCACTCTATCAAGGCCACAGTCGGTAATTTGCTAGATACATGTTCGTTTGTGTCATTGTGGAGTTGGATTTGAGTCATACTGTAATGGGTGTTGCATAAATTACCATAATAAGTGTTTCTTCTTGGTCTGACGTTGTCTTCCTAATTTAAAAAACGGGAAACATATAGGAAAATAGCTTTTCTCTGAAAGATTATAAAGGTGCTGAGTTGTTTAATTTCTTTACAGGAGAATAATATTGCAGTATGGTGCGAAGTCACAGTATTAAGGAATTGCAATAACATTACCTCAATGTAAGAACGGCATTTTAGAAACCTGCAAAAGTACTCTACACAATAAAAATAAATAAAGTATATGGGGAAGGAAAGCAGTGAGCATCCGAGCCATTATCTCTGGCCCACCAAATGCTCTCTGTCCATTTACTTGTACTTATCCCACCAATAAAATGCAAGTTGTCTTTGTAATCCCATATACAAACAGGCACCTTGCATGAATCAATCACTTCTAGTAATTGCTTATGGGATAGCCAGTGGTGGAAACATGAATTAATAATTTTGGGTCCCCAGAACTTCAAAAAAAAACAGAAACTGAGCTACTACTGGTATAGCCATCTGCTTATGGTATATTAAGTCATAAACTATACATTAGTGCATAGATTGTGCTATAAGAAGCTTGTCCCACAGTGTCTCCCCTCGAGAATTGTTCTTCTGAAACAAAAATATCACTAATGCTTTACTTTCTAGCCTCTTTCCCTCAGTAACAACAATGTGAAACATCACGTGCCAGGGTTTGATCAGTAAAGAGCCCGTGGTTAGACAGACATTCAAAAGTTCATTTAATTAAGTTGACAAATCTTGATATAGAGGCTTCACACATGTGCACGATTATGAAGACTATTTTATGTACTGCCTCAAGTCTCAGAGCCACACTCAATTACTTACAGCTGCCGATACAGAGAGCAGCAATGCACTGTACGTGTGAATGATTACGCCGTGATGGCTCCGCACACATCGAATCAAGGGCCCCGCGATACTTTACGGCGCATTATATTTTTCAAATGAGACGAGAGAACAATTGAAAGTGTCTCCTTGAAGTCAGCTTCGTCAACAGGAGAAAGAGAAAGAGAGTGTGATTTGTGGCTTTCATGTTGTTCAAATATAGACGTGCTTCTCTTTCAGAACACATACCGCAGTTCATTTGTAAAGTAAACTATTGATAAAGGAATGTTTATCAAAAGATCAAATGAAAGTACATATTTTTTGTTACGATTTTGGGAAAGGTTTAATTCTAAGTGCCTATTCAAGAGCATCAACATTTGAGAGTGGACTTATTGTACCGCTAAATTATAGAAGAAACAGTTTTCATGTTGTAAAAGTCTTTTTTTTGCTTTTGTAACTTTGTTTTTTTTAATAATTGCACAGAATTACTACGTTAGGAGCAGAGCAATATTCCAAGAATACAAACATTTACCTAATATTGAAGCACTGGAGTTGTAGCATTTATGGGCATTTCCATTCCACATGTAGCATTATGTAAGCAGTTGCTCCTGATTGTATTCAACCTTTATTTTTCTTCTATTTATTAAAAAGAAAATTGCAGATATGTATACATGGGTTTCAGTCACATGACCTCAGTGGTCAGGGCAGCCATTTTGTTGCCCGCTGGCCAGTGCAAGAGTGTATCAGTCTATGTGTCTCTATGTCTATCTATGGTCTGCACTGACTCAACCCAAGAAAAAAATCATGCAGAAAGGTTGTCTGTTACCTCTTCGATGTGTTCATTTAGTCTCAGGAGTGGAAATAGATCTTTGGCCTGTGTGGTAGCCTCCTGCTCTGTGCTGGCTAGCTTGTTAAGATAAGAAAAGAATAATACTATATTGATATAAGCATTCATCAATCAATTGACCTTTATTTTTATCCTGAGTGAGTAGTGATACTGTATACTAATTATTGTATTGTGGCATAATTCCACTTCGGGCAACAAAATGGCAGCCACAACTATGCGTGACATCACTGGAAACCCATTTATACTTATATTTCCCACATTTTGGTCAGAAAAACAAAAGAAAACAAAAAATTAATCAACAAACAAACAAACAAACCGAACAGTTGGACAAGTGAAAGCAGTTATGACAATTACAATCTTATTTCCATTTTACCCCTCCCTGTTGTTTTATAGAATACATCAATAATCAAACAAAATCGTCTCTGAACTCTCTAATACTGTATACTGGGTCCATTTCAACCTATTGGGTTAAGAGGTTTTAAACATAATGTAAGATGATTTATTTTTCCCATTTATACATTTCATGTTTTACAATCGTACTACTTGTGGAACTATTTTTCTGGGCGGAAGGATATGCATTCACTCATAAAAGTCACAGGCAGACGTTACTCTTGTGAATCTTCTGGACGCAAAATAAAAGTGACCTGAGGAGCTGTTCCCGTCTGTGTCCTGTTTCACCCACGACCTCCAACAAAGATGTAACACAGATTAACACACCAAAATATACAATACAATAACAAAACCGGTGGTGAGCTGGTGACAGTGTGTTTTGTTGTTTACTTAGGATCCTGTGCTCCCTCAAAACATAGCCAGCATTTGCGATTTGGTGAATTAAACCATTCAAATTGGAATTTCAATCACGGCAAATTGAGCCCGATGCACACAGCCCTGATGCAATTTGAAGTTAACATGAGAAGTTTTGGCTGAGTTCGGGGCAGAGTTTGAGCACAGGCTTTGAAAGGCACTGACGTTGTGGTGTCATACAGTGTGACATTGACATTTCAAAAATAATTGGATGATTCACAGCCTTTAATTAAAGTGTGGTGTAAACAGATAATTGCAGCAGCAGAACAAATAAACATGATCAACCTTTCATAGCTGCGGATTTTTTTCAGCTGAACATGAACTGAGTAACACGACAAATACAGTTTCAAAAGATACAAGCATCATGATTATCAGCTACATACGATGCACCGAGGTTTGTGGGCTACAGGGGGACAGTGTTATGTCTACAAGATAATACTGAAGTCTTTGTTTGGAGTTTTTCATGATCTTTTAAGGACCACATTAAGCTAAACTGAGACAGTTCCCATATTTTAGCACGTCTCATTGCTAAAACCTATAGCAAAAGAAATACTGCCTGTCTTGCATCATTATCATTTTTGTCAATATTACTCATTTGTACCCCTACTGTATGTTGTGCAATCCCATATCCACATCTTTAATCATTAATTTTATCTATATTCGCACCATAACTCGATTCACCATGCTCTGTAACACGTGAGATATGGCTCTTCAGAAACAACTGGCTTGAAAACACAATTCTTCATCAGCAACACGCATCCAGTTGGCGAATCAGATTGCGTGGTGGAAACTCAATACATCTCATACGTGTTGCTTTTCCCCCAGATGCATCAGCCGCATGGACCTGCGCCGATATGTTGAAGGTATACAGATGTTACGGGCGGCTTCACGTGTTCTCTCCTGTTGTCTCTGCGCATGTAAAAAGCAAAAGAAGAGTACAGTAACGTCAGCCAGAGTGCTCATAAATGCGGGGATGTAGATGGCATGGTTGGGGGTAGGGAGAAAAGTGGAAAGAGAGGGAGAGGGAGAGAGAGGGAGATTCGTAGTTGGGGGTAGGGTTGGATGTGGCTCGTGTTGGTGCCGGTGGGGGTGGGGCCATAAAGGTTTGCACTATTTCTCCCTGTGTCTTTTGATTCACGGTTCGCTGGGACTGATAGGCAAGTATTGCTGCGCAGAGGGGATGGGATTGAAGCGGAGAAATTGAAAAAGAGAAGAGTTCTTTATACAAGTGAAAATAAATGAGAAAGGGGCGTCTTGCAGATGTGGTGGACGGACAGATGTTTCGTGCAGTTGCTCAGTATAGGGGGCATAATGTTGAGCCAGTCTGCCTCATAGAGTACGCCATGCACATATGTTTAATCTTAAATGAACAACATGCATAGTCAGTGATAAAAAGGCTTGAGCAGCAAAGGCCCTACTTGAGCGGTGTCCAATTTACCAAGGTATGCAGTCAGAACAAAAAACCCACCAAGGCTTGTCTTGCAATTGCGTAGATGAAGTGGACACAAAGCGCTTTTGATTGTGAAATAATCCCTAAACTGAAGATTTGATGCTTTACTGCTATTGCATCCATTATGTATAAGATGTTATGGAGTGATTGAACAAGATTGGATTCAGATTATTTACATAATCAAACCTTGTTTCATTATTTAGAGAATTTTAAGTCTGTATTTTTGACATATTAGCCAACCGCCAAACCACCGCAGACCAAAAAGCTAATTATTGATATTTTAGAGCTGCAGTGTAGTATCCCAGTGTTTCCCAACCAGGGGTATGGGGACCCCTAGGGGTACGTGAGAGGTTAGCAGAGGGTACATTGATTAATTTCAGATAAAAATGAGATAAAACAATTGTATTTTTGATTATTATAGTCAAAGAAAAGCTTAAAGAAAACATGTACCTGTAAAGAGTGAGAGATTCAGTGTATTTAGTTTTCTTTTTTTTTTTTTACTGATAATTTGGAGTTTTAGGCATTTACTTTCAAACTAATCAAGCGGGGGGTACTCGTAGAATAAATGAAAAGCCCAAGGGGTACGCAAGGCAACAAAGGTTGGGAACCACTTTCCTATCCCATCAATAGGTGCTGCCCCATGGTCTAATTTTCTCCCCCAAGGATAAACAAGGAGGAATAAAGATGTATGACAATTGACACTTTTTGCATCTTCAATCATCATAAACATAGAAACAGATCATTAAGAGCTGTTTCAAAGTACAATTGATGCAATATTTGACATTTTTACAACACGTCTGAATAAAAAATATTGCCTTTCAGATCACCAGGGCCCCCATAGTTTGTTTTATTAAGATTAGCCCCTGTTAGAACAGTTGCTTTTCTTCCTGGGGTCTTTCCTTCATCAAAACATGTGGTACAAATATAGTCTAAGGAGAATACTATAGTAAACATTGTGTACTATTGTAGTAGGAAGATCAGAGCCACGCTGCGGCACATTTTAAGTCATATTCCATTTATCAGTATAATCTAATATAATCTTTCACATATGTTAGACCTCAGATTTTTTTTCACAATCAAGGTTAGTTTTTGGCTTACTTCATGCTACGATGTCACTAAAGTACTTAAAACACTAGAAAATAAACGAAAACATGTTGGTAACGAATGCTAAAATTGACAACAATACAATCAAAGTAATGCATTTAAAAGAATATGCAACATGTTAGACCTGTTTGCCTAGTCAGGTCTGAGGAGAGGTGTGCTCATAGTATATTTCACCAATGCAAACAGTAACGCTCATATTTGATTGTATTTATTTGGTGAAATGATGCCACTAATGTGTCCTCCTGGTCAGTAACAAACAGAAGGACATTTTCTTTTATATTATTTACGGACAACCGCTATGTACAGCCTGAACGTGCGCACGAAATGAAGTGGAAGATGAAAGACGCACAGTTATTGAGAGGACTCTGATTCATTTAATTGCTTATCATTTGAACAACGGAGCAACTCGAGCCAGAATAAAATGGATTATAAGTTATGAAATGGACAGAAAAGAGGAACAGAGATGGAGGGACAGAGGAGAGAGAGAGAGAGAGAGAGAGAGAGAGAGAGAGAGAGAGAGAGAGAGAGGGTGTAATGTAAACATGATGATTGTGAAAGCTGGGTGAGGTATTTCTAAAGCAAATAGACTGATGGGAGACAGCGGCGAAGGTTGGGAACGAAGGACACAGAAAAATGTGAAAAGATCATCTCTGTAAAGAGTCACTGAGATGAGTGGATTTACTGTCCATTTTATGCTTAAAAAAGGCAGTGGACCTTTCCATTATCTACCATTCAAGCGATTGAGGCTGCACAATTAATCAGAAGTGGAATGCAATTTTCATGTTTACGGTTACAAATCACAAAGAATGCTATTTAGAAGAGCTATGTGTCCTAACAAACAACATATCTGGTCTCTGTGGCGTTTTAAAAGATGTTTAGCCTGTAGTTTAGTCCTCTCTAAACATGTGATCTTGTAGTATTTGGCTCCTGGACGTGTTAAAACGAGCATTGAGAGATGAGAACTGAATTTGGATTTCGAAACATACTGTAGATGTCAAATCTAATCTCATGATGAATGGGAGTGTATTTGTGAGTGAGAGACAACTGCGTGCCTTTTCTTTTTTTCAGTACTTAACCTTAAACCTGAACCGTCATCAACCAAATGAAATGGTTGTTAACTATTTTTGTAATCGATTAATCGTTTCTGGAATGTAACCAGACTCAGACAGAGCAAGCATTTATTTTTATTTTTTGATGACAAAACAACAAAAAGTTTAGTTTATTTTATTTATTTGATCAGGGACAATGCACAAATGGCATTAGTCTATAACAAGAAGAGATGCCATGTGCAAGGTTATAGCAAAAGAATGCTAATTTTCCACCCGTAGTCTCTGGACAGACTGATATTACACTGTACAAAACTAAGGTTACTAGGTAGAGGGTATATACTTTTTTTTGTTTTTTGCATTAATATTGTACTTCTCTTTTCCCAGTTATGAGATAAATCTCCAGCCCATGATCTAATGCAGTGGTTTTAGTCGTGACTCCCAATATGATGACTGTTCCTCAGTCAGCCTCATTTAAACTATAAAATATGCCTTCAATATGATCTGGCGACCCCCTGAAATGATCTCGCAACCCCCATGGGGGCCCCGACCCCCAGGTTGAGAACCACTGATCTAATCAGAGCACAATGGCAATATAAATTCATTATGGGAATATAAAATTATTATATGAAGAGTTCAGGATTAGTGCCATTGACAAAAATCAACGTATATGTTGTAATTTTCTCTTTGTGTAGCAGTGTTTTTAAGAATACTTCAGAAATATTAAGCCACTTTTTATTGATGAAATGGATTCAACTTTAGTCTTACTGGTCACCTTTCTTAAATGGTAATACAAATTTAAAACAAGTTTGCAAAAAATTGAAAAACGGAGATATCTGTTTTTGCAAATTAACTCTTCATATGGTAATAAATATGAAAAGACTCTCTCTCTTAACTTTCACAATCCCAGAGTGATTTCTAGAGGTTCTGAGCTTTCAAATGAGGAATGGCATGTTCACATATTGCGAAACTTGTACAAAGAACATCCTACAAATATTACCTTTAAGTTTACTCTGTCAAGACGTCCTCAAACCGCATCACTAGCTTCATGCAGCAACATGTTTACAAAAAATACAAATTCCATGCTCCTTTATACTTTATACCCCACCAAGTTTCAGTTTTTAAAATAATCAGCTGATTAATCGATTAACAAAATAATCATTAGTTGCAGCCCTAGTTTGCAATACCTTTTCAATAACTACATTATTCAATATCTAATATCATAAAGAAATCATAATGTACATAACATACATTCATAGCTTCATTCTGGTGTGGTGTGTTCACATGGATCTTATGTGTTCATTAGCATGCATTGTTCCAACCAAATAAACAAATAAAACAAACTATTTAGCTGTTATAGTATTGCCTTGAATTGAAATGCTTCCTACACATCTTATTATAGAGGCAGTTCGGTTGAATAGTGAATTAGGCATTGTATAGAGAGTCATATAGAACCTATTGAAAGCCATGTACAGAGAAAGGAATGCATACAGGAAGTCGGTAAATCTCATTGTTTGGATATATTTTTGCATGGAGTAGAAACAGGAAATACTTGAGTGGTGTCAGTCTGGTATCTGCACAAATGTGTGTCTTTGTGAAGTGAATGGGAAACTGAGATCATCAAGTTAAAGATAAATTATGACCAGGTGCGAAGCTGTAATTTAGGACTTTGTTTACAGAAAAGAGTCGGCGCAGTTCAACTTTGGCCTTTTCCCGCCTGATCCACGATTATTGTGTGAAATACTCGAGTTGATCTTCAAGAAGTATATGACATTGAGTAGTAGTAGTAGCATACATTTCTGCTATAAACTCATTTTGTGAATAAGGCCATAAACCAGGGAGGGGTGGGTGATATTACCCAAAATGTATATCTTGATAATATTTAGGGGACTTTCTTGATAACATTACCCAAGCAATATTTTTGCAAACCATTAAACATACATCTTAATTGAGATCGCTGTGATAATTGTCTTGAATAAACGGCAAAAGTGCAGGAAAAGGAACATTATTATACCTTAAGTATATAATTTTTTTTTTATTTTTAGCAGCAGCTTTTGTAGATTTTGGTCATATCTGGACTTTGTAAATTTGTATCTTCCAAACAACAACATCATATTATCTAGTAGATGATATACAGCCCACCTCTAAAACCAGGTCCTAATGCACAAATGCAGGTAGTAAGGTTGTGCAAATCAAAAAATCTTTTGGCCATTTTTCATAGAAAAAGAATGATACACAGAACTATTCTTTTCCACTCATGGTTAGTGGTTGTGCGAAGCCATTTATTGCCAAAAAACTGAGTTTACTCTTTTGAAATCATAATGAAACAGAAACTACTCAAATGTCCCTGATCTAACGTTGACATGACCTTCAACAACTGCCAGGAAAATTGTTCAGGAGCAAAGAAAAACTCACTTCAGCTGAAATACAGGACTCTCTGACAAAATTCAAGTTCATTCAAGATGCACAATATGTAAACTCTTGATCAGGGACATTTGGCTAGTTCTTAGTTCCTAGTTGAAAAGCGTAAACAAACAATCACACAACCACTTACCATGAGTGAGATAAAGGTTTTTGTGTCATCATTCATATACTGTACATACCGTGACATTCTGCCAGGGTATGTAAACTTTTGAGCACAACTGTATGTACCAGTGATAGTATTTAACAACAAAGCAGAAGAGGTTTTAAATGAAAAATATAGACATATGTAAAGGTTGTACTCAATTTGAAGTAGGTCTAGCTGGTTTTACAGCCATCATTTCTCCAGACGCTGCTCAGTGATCAAGACACAGCTGACCTGACACTGCCCTGAACAAATTTCCCTACATTAATAAAGTCTTCAAATACAAATATACATCCTTGGAAGCATGACAGTGAAAATGGAAGAATGTTTGCTCGATGAAAAGAGCTAAGACAATCTTCCTCAGACTGAAATATTGCAATAATATCTCTTGACGTTTTGTAAGCTAAATTGACTCCAAGAAGGAAGTGAGTTCAATCAGAATTCATGATATGATAGTGTTCTTTACTGTGAAAGAAGTAATGCACGGTGCTTACTGTGAATCCGACTTAATCTCAAGCATTTGGCGATAACAAGACATCTTCATTTCAAACTATCTGATGGCGCATTGTCAGGCTGATTACATTGATCGTGAAAACCGACGAAAGGTAAACATCAGCTCTTAAAAAGTGTGTCATTCTTTTTTGCTGTGTACGATTCTACCGCCCTGAAGCGCCACTCCAGCTCCAGATAATATTGACCAAGAGTCTGGCTCAAGATCTGAAGACGGGTCCCTGGGAGCTGCACCGCGGTCGCCCCCCTTGCTCCCGACAGCTTGCCCCGAGGCTCTGGTTGAAGGGTGGGTCAGATACAGAGGACACATTTTTCCTACCGGGACGATAAAGTCTCCGAGTCCACCTGTAGACCCCGCGTGGAAGTGGCCTCGTGGGTTATCCGTTCCCCCTCTCTCCTTCTCTCTTGCTCTCTCTTTCTCTCTGGGGTTTGCCTACTGCTGCGCGCATACAAGCCCCCCGCGTCATGATCTGCTCTCTGTGAGTTGGCTGAATGAACTCATTGGCAGCTCTCCATGGCTTCAACCACATAATCCACTCAACAACGCCATGAAAAAAAAAAAATAGGAAGAAATTACAAAATAATGAAACGCCAGGAATCAGACGCTCGTGGCAGCTTTGTCTTCTCCCTCGGAAACAGTTTGAGTCAGTCAGGATTACAGGGAAATATTAATGGATTTGTTAAACATGTCTAAGATGGCTGTCATGTCTGCAGGCTGTGCTAATGCGCTCTGTTAATTGACATTGCGTAGTGGAGACATAAAGCGGGACTGGGCCGTGGTGAAATTGGATTGACGGGCTTCAACCTCAGGCAGTTAAAACCATGTTAAGGGGAAAGCAAAGAAAATATATGTCCGTAAATGGATACACCACCAATGTCACCAACACAGTGAGCTTTTGTACTTCTGATTGATTGTAAAAGATAGGATTTAGAAGTTTCTTAAGCTTTTTTTTTTTACACTGACAGCAATAACAAAACCGTGTAAAACATTTCATCATTACTAAACATATCTCAATGCTCGTAGGCCAAGATTCTTCAGTCTTCATCTGTACTCTGTAGTTGAAGTGTGTTCGATCTTAGTCCAAAGATCTTCCTCAGCGAATAAAGATTTAAACACGTTCGTGTGTCTCTTAAGAGCAAACCAGAAGGAGGAGTTAACCTCTAAGTCCCTCCTCTCTTTTCCAACCTTTAGTACCAAGAGAGGAGGAACTTAGATGAAGACTGAAGAATCTTGGCCTACGATGGACAACTCCTGTACGACTGAGAACCTACACAGACGGAGTATCTCAATGTTGTTTTTCCGAGTAAGGCCCAATAAGGCTTTTTACTTGTGCTATTGAAAGCCACTAATAGAAAACTAAAAAGTGGTATCCCTCAGTTTGAATCAATCGCGATGTTGTCACGTCCGAGGCTTTGGGCTTTGGTAGGCAATAGTTCTATGATGATGGGCAAAGACATCGTTCACAAACAGAGCATTGGTTTCCGGGCGTTGTAAGAGATCTGTGATTTGAATGAGCTGCGATACACGTCTGAATGCATCAGCTGTTGCCTACCGTTCACCAAATTGCTGCACAAAACAATTGAAGGAAGTACACATTCAACTAATGTACCTATTCATATCAAGCTTCCTGTACATCTTCAAACTCGAAAAAGGAGAGGGAAGAATTTGAGTTGAGACCATATTGTTAAGCTAAGAATTCATCAAAAAAGTGTTTTATTACTAAGCCTAAAATACCTATAAGTTTGGTAAGTATTAACTCTGGGTCTAATGAGGAGAAGGTCAGAGAGGGAGGTAGGCCAGATATTTACAAATACTGCCTATCACGCTTTCAAGTACAATTTAGACCAGGGCTCTCCATCCTTTTTTACCCTGTGAGCTACTTTTGCCTAACAAACATGACAGAGAGCTACTTAAGCTTCAAAGAAACTAGGATCCAAGATGATAATTCAAGACAATAAAAGAAAATGGCTGATGTTTAAGTTATCTTTGCCATATTCAATAAAATGTTTTGGATATGTTTTGTTCTGACCAAAAACAAGCCATTAAGCAAATGTAGAAATGTAGAAAGTCTTTGGCGAGCTACTTGGAAAGGGCTACTGGTTAGAGATCCCTGATTTGGACTCACCAAGTCACACATGTCTTTGAACAGTGAAAGAAAATCCTTGTACTAGAGCTGGACAAGTAAAATCTCAATTTGATTTGATTGGGTTTGCAATAAGCATATAGCAAAGGCTGCATCTTGAGTCCTTGTAATCTCTGGATTTGTGTTTGCTAGCCCTGTGATCTGCAATGCCAGATTCTTTCATTAGTTTCTCTCAAATGAAAATGCTCCTGGATGTTATTAAAACACACACACTGATTAATTGAATGTGGATTTAAAAGCATAAACTACAAATCTAATTGCAATAGAAAAAAAAAAAAATAAATTCAATGCACCTCAACATTTAGCTTCAAAAACCAAACAAGCATGTTTTTACGAGAGAGATAAAACAAAGAACCAAGGCACTCTTCCCACACTATAATTCTCTATTTATATGTATATGGATTAGCCCAGTATAACAAAGAAAATGTAAATAGAGAATTATAGTGTGTTTTTTTTCTCTCTTAAAGTTCTGTTCCCCAAACTTTGAAGAGCACCTTCCCACAAAAAACTATTTTTGTAGCACTGACTTCCTGAGTACTTTATATTTTTACATTTGCAACAACAGATAAGCGCCCTCGACAAAAAGCTTGAAATTTTCTCTTTGTGTAGCAGTGTTTTCAATGACCAGATCTATTTTAGCACGTCAGAATTGTTCAAGCACTGTCATTTATGACATTTTCAAACCTTTAGTTCTCCTGGTGTCACCTGTAGAGCACAGCAGCAGTAAATCTTTTTAAACATTTTAGCAAAAACCTCAAAACAGAGATATCTTATTTATTTTTTTTTTTTTTACAAATGAACTCTTCATTCGTTGTCGCTCCAGAGTCTCCGTTTCTCTCATTCGGTCTTCAGATTGTTCCCATTGTCCCTGTTATTTTTCGCCAAAGTGTCGGCATCTCATCTAATTATCTATCAAACCACAACCAGTCAATCTGTCTGTCCGTCTGTCCAGTTTGGCAAGAGCATCCCGGGACTGCACCCCTCTGCCAGCTACCCCCCCCCATCCTCCCTCACCCCCCTCCCTCCCCCCTCCTCGGATCTACGTCTCGAAGATGATTGGGCGACTTGTGGCGCTCGTAGCCGGCGCAGCTCAGAGTCTCTTCCTGGGTCGGAGGGAAACGAGGGAGTCCCGTTCGGTGGAGGGGTGCCAGTTGGAACAGATGGGTGGAGATAGAGCGGTGCCAGGAGAGACTAATTATCAGGATTTGCTTTCCAAAACAAACATATTGCAATCAAAATCGCACGAGGCAATCATCGCTGCATTGTTCGGCGGCTGTGTGCGCAGCGCATTAGCGGCGATGCCTTGGATCAATTAAGTTGTGGAGGACGGGGTTGGACCGGTTCCTGAGCGGCGCGTGTTTTTTTAATTTTATTTCGTCTTTTCGCGCTTTCCATTCAGGAGTAAGCTTCTGCATTGTGGCACTAATTGCTGTGAGGGAATTGAAATAGAATGGTTACGTTTGTTAAGTGTTGTTCCTTTTGACCCCAAACTTTCTCAAGGAAGTTTTTTTGGCGCGCTCCTTCAGCTTCCCGACATAAATACAGATCGGATTGGCCAATTTTAGAAGGTGATTTGGCTTTTGTGGGTTTTGAAAGTGGAAATAATTCTGGACGCAAGTGTCTAAATTTACCTTTTAAGTTACTTTTGGTTGAACATGAGGAGTGGTGTGTGTGGCTGGAGCTTGTCCCGGGGACCTGTGGGTGTTAGTTTGGCATGACATCACACTGAACGGAGATAAGTTGGAGCAATCATGACTAACGAGACATAAACAGATCCCGATGCTATTGCAATATTTGTCAGCAGCTTAATTTGCACAAAAAACACAAGACATTTGTTTTTTCATCAAATATTGTCAAAACCAGGACCAAATCAAGGCTTAAATGGAATCAAACTTGGAAAATCATGACTAAAATTGAACTTTTGCACATTTTTAACTTACCACAAGCCTGTGTTTGCAAATGAATCAGAACCACTGAAATTACATTTTGTGACAAGTTGTAGCTTCCTTCTATATAAATATTGTGTCATCTAACATTGTCATCTAAGTTATGCCTAATAAAAGTTTAAAAAGCCAATCAATTACGACCAAATTATTATTTTTTTCACAGCAGATGTTATTTATTGAGTGATGAAAAGGCAAGGGTAGAAAATGTGCTGCTCTAATCATTATATACTATATGTCCATTTGCACAATCAAACTGTAATCTTTATGTCCAACAAACAAAAAACAATCAGACAGGGCTGGGCCATTAATCGAAAACAATCAAAATCTCAATCTTAAGGGGCAAAAATTGTGATTATTTTTCATTTTGCCATATTGCCCAGCGATGCGATCGGATAACTGTCCACTTTTGAGAGTAATAGCCATATGTATTTGTTAATAAAATGATCACAACGGCGCAAATTATGCTTAATCACAGTCCTGACCCGAACGCGCTACAGCCTCTGCATTCGCGCCTGCACAATGTGACCTCTACGCAAATCTTCTCCTGTATTCAAATGTGCCTCGTTCAGCATTGCTCGGGACTTTCAAACTGGGAAAAAAGTATGTGATGGAGGCACAGAGAGAGAGAGAGAGAGGCAGAGAGACAGTTGCGCCAATAAAATTCTGGTTTACATTGTTACCACGGTGACAGAGATAAGGCTCAGGTAAACAGTCGCGGGACAGCGGTGGGAAAATATACATGTCCACGCATCACTGCTATGTCATCTAGATCCTTGTCTGTGCAGATGATGTGAGAGGTTTTTTTTTAATTATTGATTATTGATTATGGCTTTAAAGTTTATGTTTGTTTTTTAGTACAAACATAATGGGAATTATCCGCCGTATTCCTTGAGGTCAGCCACAGTGGGAGTACCATGAAGTAAACAAATGAATGGACTGAATACAGTGGTACAGTATCTATATAATGTCCCATCCAAAATCTTCAATCCCACAATTCCTTTTCACTTCATCTGTAATTGTTTATTGTTTTATTGTGGTTTCATTGTTTGTATTTTTTCCTCAAATTGTATTGTTTAATTTGACCATTTCATTTTCCTCCCGGTATCTTACTAACTTTTAAGTGGCGGATTCTCGTGTAGAAAGTGTTTTGAAGCTACATTACCACTTGCTAATCCCCTTGAGGGTTTTTGGTGACCATCCATCACACTCCACAAATTAACTATTCATAGTATACCTTTCTATACTGTATGTGACAACAAAAAAAAAGGTTTCCCAACCTTTCTGACCTTTCATATATTTTACATTTGAAATATCGTAAGGCACACACCCAAACAAGAATGTCACTGAAAAGTAATTTATTAAAATATGACAACCTCGCCTCAATTTACCTACTCGGTGTGAAACATGGACCTGTTTAGTCGAACACAAAGCTGATAGTAATCGCAGGAACTGAAGAACTGCACTCAGAAGTGACACTTAAAATACCAATTAGGTGAAATTGGATCATCTTCCACAGCACACTTACAGTATGTACCATGGCACACTGGTTGGGAAACAAAGTTAATCCATGTACTGGTTAAATTCAGTTTTGGAGGATTTGTTCTGTACTTAAGTGGTACTTTAGTTAAGAACGTGTGACTTTTTCTTCCTACGATTGTGAGATAAATATAATTCTCTACTATCTCCAAAGGAACCAAAGTAAAAAAGTAGAAAATTGGCAGCATATTTTGTCCCCTTTAAAAGCCACTGCACCACAATTAACTTAGGCATTCATTTACCTGAGCACCCTTTACTTACATTGGAGTAATATTTCCCCTGTATCTGTACTTGTAACCGAAGTAATGGGATGTGAATGTGCTTTGTTCACAATAGTCTAGTAGTTAAGAAAATTCAACATTTTTGTTTGACGTTTCTTTGTTGCTTTTTGGTTGCATTTCGTACCTTAAGGTGTCCCTCTGCAAAATTCCCCTTGTCCCACCACCACAGCCTGACTCCATGTATGACATACATTGGAAGACAGTCTGGGATTGCGCCGTTGACTGGCGCAAACTCTGGTGAGAACGCTACCAGACCAATCACAGCACGGGAGTTAGCGATGCGTCATTTTCAGCTAGTCAACAAACTAGTCAAGATGGCGGCCGCAACGGAGCCTTTACTTCTGTTTTGAATGAGCTGAACTTTTTCCATACTGAGATATGTTCTTACCTGAGCGAAGACGAGTTGATGCGTACCTGTCTGGTCTTTGTGTGTGTCACGCAAAAAGACCAAGGATGTTGTTAGCATTTAGCCTCTCCTATGGATCCAACCCCTGTTTGGGTTAGCATAGGAATATGCTAAGTAGGCTAAGAATGCTAACAACATCTTTGGTCTTTTTGCGTGACCGAGGGCACGCACAAAGACCAGACAGGTACGCATCAACTTGTCTAAGCTCACGTAAGAACATATCTCAGTATGGAGAAACGGTGGGCTGTTCCTTTAAAACCACAACAACTGGCTTTTTTTTTCTTTTGAAAATGATGTTTTCGCCGCTCTACCTGGGTTTACGTCACATCCGTGCTTATCTGATTGGTTTACGATGGGTTTGTTAGTCCCGCCTCTAGTCTGAAAGCCAGTCAATGGCGCAATCCCAGACTGTCTTCCAATGCAACCTTTTTTGTCTTGCGTACCCCTTGGGCCTTATATTTATATTCCAAGTACCCCCTGCCTCAATGCTTTTGATGATTAGTTAGAAAGTGAATGACTAAAACTCCTATTTATCTGTAGAAAGGCTACTAAATATTCTCAAACTCTCACTCTTAACAGTTAAATGCTTCAAGTAGCTTTTCTTTGAACATGATAATCAAAAGTACAATTCAATTTGATCTCATTTTGTATCTGAAATGATTCCAAGTACCCCCTTCTAAGCTCTCGCATACCCCCAGGGGTCCCTGTACCCCTGGTTGGCAAACACTGTTCCAATGTACTGTATCTCATACATGGAGTCCAGCTTGCCAAGCTAGGCTAGGCTAGGTTAAATTCCATTTTTGTTAAGGCTTTTCTCTTCTTCTTCTTCGCAAAGCCATCCAAAGGAATTGCCCAAACATTTTCATAGCTCCACAGCCAGTGGTCACCGAACTCATTTGCCCACATGGCTGAAGGGGTTACACCGTGTCCAATTCTATAATGCAACCATTGTGAAACGCTTCAACCTATTTTTCAGAATAAATTACATTTCCAACAAATCTCAACCACTCTGCTCAAATCGATGCACGCTGACTGAAGACGTACTTCTGTAGCCACTGGCAGATGTTTTCCCTAATAGCTTTTCTCAACATGAAACCTTACTATATTACTCCATACTCCCTCCTTATTTATTTCCACAACATGTCTTTTTTTTCTGTAGCTTTTTTCTTTTTCTTTGATACACTGTATTTCTGTCGTTCTTTGTCCTTGTCTGTCATCCTAATAGACTCTCCCCAGTTCTCTCTCCCCCTTCACCAACCCTGACCCACTTAGCTGGCTACTTGTTATTCAAACCTTAGCTTAGCACACACACACACACATAGACACACATGAACAGCAACAGAAGATGAGAGAGAGGAGAGAGAGAGGGGGAGAAAGAGAGAGAGAGAGAGGATAATTTGGTTTGACTACAGAGCTTGCAATCCTGTTATTTCACTACTGTAAAGCCTTTCTGATTCAAAACGCACTCAAATGATGGGAAAGTTCAGGTTTTTAAAGGCGACCGATTTGTTTACCCATTTTTTATTGCTAAGAAATGACTCAACGTAGAAGAAGCACCTTTATTGTGTTCCCGTGCTCCTTCCAGATCAGAAATAAGCCAGAGTGCTGCGACCGAACCCAACCCCGGGATTATTTCTCAAACGGAAAATGCATTTTCACTCCGTAGATAAGAGGAATTCAACAGACACAACATGACTTTGAAAAAAAAAATCCTAAGCGGGGTCTGGCTGTGTCTTACTTTTGCCGCACTAAAAATAATAGTGTGCAATGCATTGTTTGTCTGGTCTTGTCGGGGGGATGTGTTTATTAGACTTATGAGTGAGAACTGGTCTGTGGTCTGTGTTAAATTATTTCATTCATCATAATTAAAACTGCTCTAATGCAAATGAGCCGTGTGACCTGTCATTTTTCACTCCAGAGGCCCAACTTAGGGATATTATATTATTACTGGCGCTCATGCGTGACATTCATTGTAGTTAATAGCAATTATTTACACATAAAAGGCCCATTAGCGTTGCATTTCTTGATAAAGTCACATTATATATTGAATTTAATGTTTATTGTCTTTCTAGTAGAGATGGACCGGGAAAAATATGGATTCCAAATATACTGAACCGATACTTTCACCAGATTAATCTAAGTGAATATGGAAATGCTGTATGTCATTTTAAAGCTCTGAAACTGTAGAAATCCTTTAGTTTTACTCTAGAATGCTAATGCTAGCTTCAACCAATCGAGGCTGGGACAGAAGCTCAGCTGAGTCACAAAGTAGTGAAATACTATTGGCCACTGTTGAAGATCTGAGTTTGTATTTTAGTTTGAGAAATACTGTAATTGAATCAGTCATAAAACATATTTGCAGTATACATTAATGATCAGATCACTTCATGTTGTAGGCGTCTAAATACAGTAAGTGTTTCCCCACCAGGGTGCTAAGGTGCCGTAGGAAATCATCAAGGGTGCCGTAGAATTTTCACCTGATCGCTGTGTGGTGGTCAGGTAGAACAATTACACGCTCTATCACTTTGCTGTATCATGAAAAAATAAACAAAGTAGCCCACAATCATGCTGCCAATGAGACTCTTGGGTTATCAATGTAGGATTATGATTTTTTTCAACTAAGCAGGCACAAAAGTCACACTGAATAAATACATTTTGAATATATGTGTGTTACACTTTAAAGGGTGCCTTGGCTCAAAAAGGTTGGGAAACACTGGTCTAAATTAATGTAACAATGGTCACTTTTTCACTCTCTGCAAAACAGTGTATTTACATAAACAACAAATATGTCCTTATTACAAACCTACTTTTGAGAAAATGTCCCGGTATCGGTTGGTCTTGGTAAATACTAAAACTCAAAGTATCGGTCTCGGTACCAGAAAGAAAAAAAGCTGGATCGGTGCATCTCTTTTATTTCTCTCATTTACATCCGGTTTTGTCTGGTGTACTCCTTGGGGCATTTCTTTATACTCCGAGGACCCCCAGTCTCAAGGGCCACATATTCAACTAGTGTTGTTCCGATACCATTTTTTCTCATCCGATCCGATACCGATATCTGGACTGGAGTAGTCGCCGATACCAAGTACTTCTCCGATACCACAATGTAAATAAAAACACTAGCAAAAGTCTGTAAAAAGACGCCAAAGCCCATTGCATGTGGCTCATTCTGCATATAAAATGTATTCTGTCAATGTTCTGTTTCCACTCTAAAGATTAAATGAAGGGAAAAAAGGAAACACAAATGTATCTGCTGTGATCTTTAGAGGGTTTTGTGTCTGCAGAGCCCAGAAAAACACATTGCAGTATCGGATAGGTTTTGGTTCAGGTACTCGCCGATACCGATACCTGAAAACCCTGTGGTATCGGCATGAAATCCGATACCAGTATCGGTATCGGAACATCCCTATATTCAACTAAATCTCCTAATAATAAGTAGCAAGACGATGAGTTATTTTTTTACTTTCATCAACAACCTCAAAACATCTTTTTAAAATAAATAGTTCCAAGTATGTGCTATGTGCTCGCACCAGTCTACTGTATTTACAATTTTGATCAGCACAATAACAAACATATAAAACCTCATCAATCTGGTCTTGTTTTCAGCTTGTTAGAGTTACCTATAGATTTGGTAATCAATAATACAATAAACCTGTATCAGTCACATTATCGGTGACTCCTGTCAATATTGATTAACCCTTTTGTCAACAATGTTTCACTAATAGACTTATCTCGGTAGAATGGGCTGGGGCACTGAGGATTTTTACAAAGAAGTCTGGAGACAAGTCAACTTTTGTTTACTTTTTCTAATTGTATATGGTGGTAAAAGTAATGTATGTTGGATAAAAGCTTGTGTAACCTGGGTAGAACCCCATCAAACATGCCCTCATGTTTGATGCTGATTAGGTTTGGAGAAAAGAAATATATAAAGAGCTACAAATCACTGAGGTCAAGATGTGCAGACAGAGTTCAGTTTTACTTGTTTCCTAATTGTTAGCCTTGTTATTGTCCTGATTTAATATTAATAAATATATATTTGGGTTTTTTGGACACATTTTGATGAAAAATAATAGCCAAGATTTATGTAGTATTGCAATTATATCTCATATTGTGTGGCCCAAGTATTTCAGTCACCCTTATAATATATATTCATCGCTAGGACCTGTACATAGAGGTGATCAATATACAACAGGAGTAGGCAGGTTTGCTTGATGAAGGACCGTTTTTCTTCATTGTCAAAACACTAACCACCCAAAATGAAGCACCACTTTCTACAAATGCCAGTGTTACACATCATAAATTACCTAATGGGGCATTTTTCTTGGAAATTATGAAGTAATTAACAGTATTTTCTTTATTTTTAGAGTACTTTAACAGGTATTTGATCTGATGTAATGTTTCTCAAAATCATCCTAGGGGAGCCGGATTTGGCTCGAGGGCCTGACATTGCCTACCCCTGCTCTACAAGATAATTTCGAAATTGTTGTTTGGAAGATATGCAAATTTACAGTATATATTCAAAGTCAAGAAATATAGATATACTTGATGTGTAATCTCTTAAAATATGGTATGATAGTGTTTTTTCAGCAGTTTAGTGGTTTATTCAAGACAATTATCGATGTTTGCCAGCTCATTTCTCGCCTATTTTTGATGGCGTCGCTATCGAGAAAGTCCCCCAAAATATATTACTTTTCTCTATGCCGCCCACCTTTACCTGTACATAATGCCCCTATTGAACACAGCTAAATTTGCCCAATCTCCCATGAAACATAAACAAAGCTACGACGATCAAACATTCGAACTGAAATCCCTGGCTGTGAGTCCAGATGCCTTCCGGTCCGGCAGTCGTCTCGCACACAATAGCCTCTAACTTGAGTGGAAAAGGTCAGCGCTCTTGCCCTCTCCTTTGTCTGCTTCTCCTGTGATCAAACGGCAGAACAGAAATCTTACACTATCCGCTCGGAGCATTCCCGTTGCCGTTCATATTGTTTTTTTTTTAGGCTTTGTACGCCGAATGTCGAACCGCAAAGAAGAAACAAAAAAGGCACACGCCACGCCACTGTTTTGGGCCTTCTGTTGACTCTGTAAGGAGACACCGCATTTGCATAGCGCCCAACAGCTGGGGCATGGCCGGGCTGCGCTCCACCTGCCTCCGTCCACCTGCCTCCGTCCACCTGCGTGTTTTTGTCTTAACTTTGCTTCAACACACCTGTTCTAATGTTTGTTTGCCATGATTAAGTAACTACAAGGCCTGGGTAAACATGGAAGGGAGTCATTTATGATTGTTTGTTGTACTCAAGAAGCTGAATAACTTGTATCTTGGGACCGAAAAGAAGAAGTGGCTACTAATTATTTATTACAGGCAAGTCATAACTAGTGACAGTAATACTTTTGCTGATTGAGATTAGATGAAAACGAAATTATGGGGTACGCAATGAGGCTAAAACTATGACTAGAATCTCTGGATATTTTTGTTGACTGAATAAAAACGAAAAGCAGGGACTAAGACATTGCCATTTCAAGTGACACAGTTTGGAAAAGCCTCATATCATTTCAGCTCACCGCCGAAGGAACAGGTCTGTGCTTTGTTCATGTGGATGAAGCTCCACAAAGTAGTGAACCTTGATTAATTATAATTAAATGACAAACAAATGCAAAGATGACTAGATTCATTTTAGGCTCACTAAATTTACATCAAAACTGGACTAAAATTTAAGTTAATTATTTGGCATTTTTTCCTCAATAGACCGTGACTAAAACTAAACTTAAATACTGTATGTTGTCAAAATTAACACTGATCTCTATCAAAGTTTTTAGGAAGGAGGCAAAAATTCTTATCAGTCTACAAAAAAAGGAGGAACATGCCAGGTCAGCTGGATCCCAACAATGTGATGTAGGCAATGGGATAACAAAAATAAAGATTGTTTTTAAAGTATAGTTAGGAGTTACGAGTTTGGTCTGAGGAGAGGTGAGCCCATTCAAGGAAAATTATGTTTTTTAGGTATTTTCACCCGTAATAAAACTAGTCCTTGTGTTTATGTATCAAATGTTACGCAGTATGGCTTTGAAAAGTTGTACAATATTCTAAACACGCATAGGTTACGACAGCAGAGAAGGCTGTCATGATGATGACTAATGAGTACAGTATGTCGCTTTGAAAAACTGGGTAAACAGGCTTCAAAAGTACAATACTGTAAGCAATAAAAATGGGTTTGTAGACAGTCGTGGCCTCTTTACATTAACTGTGGCACAAAACTTAATCCACATACACATTTTTCAAAGAATAACAACAAGTGACAACAACATTTTGTACAGTTTTAATAAGAAATGCATAATATACTATAAAAAAGGAGCCAGTCTTTTGAACAATTCTTTGACATGAACAGATCCCAAAGACTCGGCTCCCAGTGAAGAGCCATGAATCCCATCACTACAAATACAGATTTTGTTTGTCTTGGTTAAGGTTTAACATCTCTGTTATTACTGGGACAATCCAAATGAAACAAAAATGGTCCCAAGCTTCAGGTTTTCTGTGGCACACACTGTATGAACTAAGGTCCAATTATTTTCTCATCAAGGTGTTCAAAAGTGGTGACAATATTTAAATCCGGCCCTCAAGCATATAGCCTCTGGCCCCCAAGATGATTTTGAGGAATACAATGACCCTCTAAAGATCTAAAAAACTGGTTAAAGTACAAAAAATAATGTATGAAAGAGTAGTAGAGGAAAGCGGTCCTTTGGTTTTTGATCCACCATGGTTCAACAGGTTCGACCCGCCTCCAAGCAAACTTGCCCCTACAATAGATCATAGAGTCTTGTTAATACCTCAAAAGTCCATTCTGGAGTTTCATATTACTCTGTAGACAAAATGTACTCCTAATAATTAAACCAACATTCAGACCTTGTTTTACTTTATCATAGTGCATTCCTGATTATTCCAATTTGAATAGTTAGACGAGAGTTGAAGCCTCTCGCATTCAACTCTGTGTTATTAAACTTTTTTCTCTTAGTATTTGGGCATGAAAGCAATAAAACAGTGTTGGTCTCTGCAAACTGTGGAAGTCCCTCCTGAGCGGGTCCCTCTCGGCGCCGTATTTGTCATGTTTTATTGTGTTTTATTGAATGTTGACTCTGTTGCTTCTGTCTGTTCAGCTGGACGGAGACGCCATGTTCCTGGGCATGACAGAGACGGGATTGGACTTTGGCTCGACCAATCAGGTGAGACGCCTGGAAGATATGCTATATTTATGTTATATTAATTTATATCCTTGTTGTCGAGACATATTTCTTATTGAACCAATTCACAATTTATGGAATTCAGTAGTGGTCTGTAAATTGCATCGCACTCATTATAGATGTCAGGCTGAACAATGTATCACCAATGTTAGTGCAATGACGAATATCCATATTATGAGACGCCACTGAGGGCTTTACTACGACTGGGTATTGTTCAATTTTTTCCGATACCAGTTAGTGTTGTCACGATACTAACATTTAAAACTTGATTTCGATACTATGGTGAAAAAAAGAATCATCTTTTTATCGACAATTCTTTGAGGTAGAACATCAACAAATAACACTTCCTTTTTAACAGTGGTTAGGCAAAAGACATATTATTTGAGTAAATTAAACAGAAGAGAATGACCAAACCCAACTAACAGAGGACTGCATGTGCATAACACACTCCAAATTCTGTTTATTGGTTTGAAATAAATCTTATATGGACACAATTTGCACATTTTAATGCATTCGTGAGGCCTGTGGTTTTGTACTGGGGGGGCCCGGCCGGTTTCCAGCCTGACCAGGGGGGGCTTCCCAAGGGAAAAGGTTGGGAACCACTGCCCTAAAAGACTATTTCTTTTCCTTTTTTTGGCATTTCTTTGAGCTGAAACAACCACATTACTTTCTTTGGTGCTGTTACAGGACCCGCCAGGCATCAAAAACCTTTTTCCCCAATTCCATTAGTGCCTAAAAACATTTTTCGATACCCAACTGGTATTGTTTAATGGCACCCAGTTTTTTTCTCCCTCTGGGTTTCATGAAGCTGAAATAAGTAGTTGCATACAATACCTGTACACATTTTTTGCCAACAAAACTTAAAAAAGGTGCAAATGTTTATTTTTATTCATGATTTGACCAATTTTGGTCCTGATTTTGTATTTTTAAGTCTAGGTTTGACACAATTTGTTGAAAAAACACATTTCATAACATTTTAGATTCAATTTAATGGCTCACACTGTGTTAAGACGGTTTAGAAAAACATTGCAAAATCTGCCTCTTATTGAATATCTTGCAGGGCTTCCGCAGGGCATTAAAAAGCATTAAAAGTTCTATCAAATTTTCTATTGAATATGGAAATTTATATTGAATGTGCACCGATTTGTGGCATTAAAAATGTAGTATTTGGGTAATAAAATGATAGCCTGGCTAGCGCCAGACTAAATATCACAAGTGAATATTTAGTCTGGGAAACAACCGTTCATTTTCTCGTATTACGATTGTCCTTAGTCGTTTATTGGCCGCTACGAATGTCTATCATATACGTCTGCTCATGTCGAGTCCCGATGACGTATGTTGCGACAGAAAGTCGACGAGGCCAAAACATCTTTCTTCGTAATAAAATATTGTAATTCCAAACGCTGTACTTCTTTTAATATACATTTTCGATTTAATGTGTTTAGAACACAATCTAACGCTTGATCGAAAGATAGCTTCGTGTCTGCTGCGGCCAAGTTGGATCCGTACACAAAAACTACAACTTCCGTGATTTTTTTACGTGTCATCGGCTCCCCGTGCTGTGATTGGTCCCCAGATTCATGCGAAGATCTCGGTCTTCCTTTCCAGGCTGTCTCGCAGTTCGAATTGAAATTCGAGCGCGAGCAGCCTGGATATTCCCAGGCTAATAAAATGGCATTGAAAAGCATTAAAAGCACCTGTATAAACCCTGTCTTATGTAGAGCAGCCTATCACAATGATGTAAATGGAATTGGTACAAATAGTGTCATAAAAATACACATTTGTCAAACAACCATCATTTCAAATCAAGCGTGTCTTAACATTGGGGCTGTTGCAAGACAAAGCACATACAAATACAGATTTATTTTTCTTTTGGGACTTGACTTCAAAATGTCAAATGCTTTTTTTTGCTTCTCCAATATAGTATCTAGAAACTAACCAAACCAGCTTATCCACATATTTGGGACTATTGACTCATAACTCCTTGCCTCTGTAATTAAACAGTGTGTGTGTGTGTGGCAGGTGTGCATGACATGAAATAGTTTGTCAGTTGACTTCGTTTGCAAGCAACAGTAAAGGAGGTCTGTTTGCATGTATTTTATATTAAAATGAGCATTAGTTTTGAGGCGCTGTGGACTTTCCCATTTGTCTCTCACCTTTAACATGCATTTGTGTATTGGCAGTTCAAACAAAGGGTAGACTTAAAGGTAGGGGTTTTCCAATAACTCAGCAAACATAGTACAGCAAACATATCAATCTTACCTGTTTAAAAATGAAATATACTCAATATACATTTAGTTTTTAGTTGTTTTCTATAAAATGAATCCAGTTGAAACTTGAGGCCAAACTAGGGCTGCATAATTAATCGATATCAAATCAACATCAACATTTTAAATACTGCAATAACCTAACCCCAAAGCCTGAGTTTTTTTCTCCCTCTGGGTTTCATGAAGCTGAAATAATAAGTAGTTATATAATATTAATTAGGTTTTTTTTGGCAAAGTCGTGCAGCCATAGTTTAAACACAAATTCACTGTTAAAAGCAAATGAACGAACACAGACAATGTACAGACAATTCTGTATCTACTGCGATGAAGGTCACAATTACTTTACAATTTCATAATTTCAGCCTGTTCTGAGAGTTTTCTTAGAGTCCTTCACTATCTTCACTATCTTCACTATACGCACTTGTGCTATTCAATCATTTCAATGTTTTCTCTTTCAGTACATAAGCACTAAAATTTAAATATTTTCTCATTAAAGTGCCCAAAAGTGGAGACCTTGCGCTGCAAGATGAATTGTCGTGAGATCTGAATTTTCAGTCCCACAACAAATCCATCTTGAAAGACGGCAGTGGTTCAGACCAATGACATGCTGCTGTGTAGCTTGGGGCGGGATATGTATGATGATAGTCAGCCCCGGCAAAAACAAACATGGCTGCCTCGGAGGACTTCGTAGATGCCGCAATTGACTCTATTTTAGCTGAAATACAGACCATTTCTCGTTAAAAAAAAAGAGCAAGGGAAAGCGCTTTGTGCGTTTGTAGATGGAAAAGATGTTTGTTTGTAAAAAAATAAATAAATAAAATTAATTAAAAATACCACAATATCTTTATAGCTTTTCAAAATAACATCTGGAACAAGAGCATGACAAATATCCGACTTTGTAAAACCAAAAAATAATAATTTAGACGTTAGTTAAGTCGGCAGCCCTGTGTTAATTAGGCAGCCACCTACAGTAAGCAGGAAAGCACTGCGGGAAACCCTGAACTGAAATTAGAGTCTAGAATGTGAACGCATGCACACTACTGACTGGACACCATTCATTTATTTGCTTTTCTGTAATAGCTACTGAATATTTCTTGTATTTTGACTTCTTTCACTCTGCATTTTCCGTCCATCTCATGGCTTGCTCATCCCGCTCCACTCGCGCTCCTCCTATGAGATTTATTTCCGTGTCTTTGAGCTCACCTTTTGCTATTTCTGTCTTCAGTTATTTCCAGATGCATCAAGCAAACTTTTCTTCCCATCCAGTTTCACAAATCAATATCACTTACTGCGGACCCCGGGCACATAAAGCATTACAATGATTTTCTATCTGTTTTCTTGGATGAACTGTGCAGCGGTGAAGACAGTGCAGAGATTTACCTTTCCCAGATAGTAATGGCGTTTTAAAAGAGGCACCCTGAGGTGTTTTATTGATGGAGCTGTTGAAAAGATATTAATTTACTCATGACTTAAGAAAAGCAATTGTGTTTTATTCACTGCGACGTTTTGTTTTCTTTGTGTGGGAGGTGAAATGATCGCAAAACGCTGCCTATCTACAGTGACAGTGTTAGAGCAATGCCATACAGCGGCCATTTTTCTATTCCAGCCCTAGCAGTGTATTGTTTTGGTCGGTATGCTGTTAATCTATGTGGAAAACAAAGGCGTTGATAGGATTACAGAGGTCCATTCATTAATTCATTCATTCAAAGGTTAAATTTAATACTGAAATGTAAAAATCCAATAAGTGTACTGTAGCATCCTGGCATAATCATCTTAAACCAGTGGTAAAGGTGGGCAATACTGTATATCCTCTAAATAAGATAATATTGAAACAGTTGTTTGGAAGATATACAGTCAAGAAATGAACAAAAAAATGTAATTACTCGAAGTTTAAGCTCTCAAAAAATGATTTTTTTTTGGCACTTTTGCAGTTTATTCAAGACAATTATCAATTTGACGACATGTCGATCTAATTTAATTCATATACCAGCGCATTGTTGCATATTTTTGATGGTTTGCAAAAAATAACACTTGTTCATCGTTATTGAGAAAGTCCCCCATATCGAGGTATTCATTTTTGTTAATATCGACCAGCCCTAACCAGTGGGCTCAAAAACTGTGTGGACCACTGGTGATACTTAGGCTTGTTCAGGTGGTACTCAGGGTCATCTGCAAATTTAGGCTTTATTTTAATTAGAGGTAATTTAAGGTATGCCTTAGGTTCCCGTTCTTCTGGTTTACACATTGTTTACGCCCAGTTTAGATCTGATTTAGTTCCAATTAAGTCTATTTTAGATCCTTTTTAGTCCTGATTTGATCTTGATCTTGATTTCTGTGTGGACACTCCTTGAGAAAGGCTTTGTTAGAGCTGATGTGTGTGGCAGAAACCAGCAGCATGTTTTAAAAGATTTTAATAGGCATTAGCCCAGTAGAATAAAGGATTTTTAGAAAATGTAGAATTAATGTTGTGGGAGCCTTGGTTCTTTGTTTTTCTCTTTCCTTTCTGTGTAGAGTTGGCATTTTCTCCCTGTGTGTGTGTAGGCTCCCTCCGGGTGCTCCGGTTTCCCCTACCACCAAAAACATGTACAATAGTCAAGGATAAATGAGAGTGTGTGAGCGCGAGTATAGGACAACGGATGGAAATTAACCCTCTACAATCTGGAGTGGTGTGTTTACATGCATGGTTCTCATTAACATGCACTGTCCCAACCAAATAAATAAATATTTTACGATTGGTATTGAGTGTGAGTTAAGTCTACTTTTAGCCAAATTTAGATTTTTTTTGTTTCAAAATATTTTCTCCTGTATCTTTAGTTCTCACTGGGTTTGGCATTTTTATGAGAGACCTCTGTTTTTTTTTTCTATTTTCCCAAAAACCTTAAAGAAATGAGTTCTGCTATTGTCCATGAGGCAGTTGAAGTGGATGCAGTGGGGCCTACCAGCCTCCAACAAATACTTTGTTCAAAAACGATTATAAATCTGAATTTGAGTTTGACTCCAAGCTAATGTTTACTAAAATGCACTTACTTACTTACATATGCTGTTTTTTCAAAGCCGTAGCCCATTTTTGCTATACTCAGCCACCAGTCCTGCCTAAAAATCTATTCATATAATACATTATTCAATAGATGGGTCAGTGTTGAGGCAAACACTTTTATAATGGACATGAACCAGCCGCGCCTCCCAATAAGATTAAAACTCCTAAAAGTCGTTGTTATGATCAGCTCTCTCATGTCATTACAGGGAACATTTTGTCACTTTCAGCCTCTGTATCGCAGCCCATAGTAGTGCGTAGTGTATTTGTTAGTTACCCCCGCACTATAGGGCCACATTAATAAGAAACACCAGGGTGGATACATTATTCATATGGTACAATATAGAAAATTCTCTTCCATATAGGGATCCATGATTTGATGTTTTATTCATTGAGTCGTGTCATAAGGAGAAGGGAGTGGTGTGTGTGCGGAAACTGAATTTATGGCTTTATTATTGAAGAACCATTGCTTCCATAAAGTCACAGAGGTTGTTGTGATGAATGTGGCCAATCCCTCTCAGTGTGACCCTCATCCATGTAGCTTTTTTATATGTAAATGGGACAGTGGCAGCGCAGGAGCAACGCGACGCACAGGCCGCGCATAAGGACACTGTGATGAAATTATAATTGAATATAATATGAAGGAGTTTAGATAAGTTTTTGATATGTAAAATTAGATGACAAGGCAGCATTCTTTCGGATTAGCAAAACCTGCTTTGATATTATAATGTGGAAGCTGAAATATTAATGGCCATACAGCAGGGACATGATTCAAGATTGTATCCGTAAGTTACGAATTTAGTATTGCTGTCTGTGCAATTATTCTAATCACAATTATACTATTTGTTTCTACTACATAAAAAGAGGTAGCCGCAAAGTAACTCATGCTGTGTCAAAATGATCAAGACTGAAATTATTATGATACATTTAATGACCACTCCTATCATTTTAGCAGACAAATAGTCAAATTAAACACCATTCTTCTCGCTGCCGCTCCTGTATGAATGATTAGTTGCATGTGTTTGTCTTCCTCTCGCTGCTCCCGACGTAACCTTTTCTTATCAGGGATTAGTTGCGAAGGGAACCAACAAGCAATTTATTTACTACCCCCCCTCCCTCCCTCCCTCCCTCCCTCCCGAACCACGACCAACCCCCTCTCTCCTTCCCCCTGCTCCTCCTGTCTCGTTCTGTCAATGGCTGTTTGCTAAGGCTGGACCTAAATATGAATTATTGAAGAGTGTAAATAAGTCATATCATGCATTGAGAACAAAAACGAGATGACGGGAAACGAAACCAGCCCTAACTTGGTCTAGACAATGTGTAAATCAGGAGTAAATTAGAGCTAAGCCAGAACTAAACCAGAAAGGAAATAGGCCGACAGTAGAAGTGGCTAAACCTGGACCAGAGTCAGGTCTTACTTAACCCAGCCAAAAGCAGTTCTATACTAAAGTTTATAAAATCAAATACCAAAATTAGAGGCCTACTGACATGGGCTTTTCTAAGGCTGATATTTTGGGGTTGTGGTTGGCAGATGCTGATAAGCCACTGTTTTTGCCCGATATCGAAGCCAATTTCTTTTTTTTCTTATATGTAATCCTGTATTTGATGTTAACTGTGTTAGGGCCTTAGGGCTGATTTAATCATGTTTAGTCCACAAACAATTACCTCAAACAACAAACTTTTTTTCTTAGACTATTGTATTATTATAATATTGTAATAATTGTGGACCCATTATATATTACAGTATTGCACCAAGTTGTAGGTCTATTATAGGCCTATATTTATAAACATGTAAGAAATCTGGAATTTGTATTAGAAGGAAATAGGAAGGTAACAAGCGTTAATTAGGCGTGAATAGGTCGGATGTTTTTCCAACCTTTTGAACCAAGAGAGGTGGGACTTACAGGTTAACTCCTCCTACTGGTATTTTTCTTAAGAGGCCCACGAGTGTGTCAGGTCTACTTATTCACTGACGAAGCTTTTTTGATAAAGAGCGAAACATCATACACTTCAACTAGTACAGATGAAGACTGAAGAAACTTTGCCTACAATTAGAAGGAATGTTGGGTAATATTAAAACTAACTTAGGGATTTTACCATCGTAAGCAAAGATTCTTCAGTCTTCATCTGTACTCGTAGTTGAAGTGTAGGACGTTTCGATCTTTGTCCAAAGATCTTCCTCAGCAAAATGAGTAGACTTAACACACTCATGGGTCTCTTAAGAGGAAACCAGTAGGAGGAGTTAACCTCTAAGTCCCTCCTCTCTTAGTACTAAAGGTTGGCAAAACATCTTAACCTATTCACACATAATTAGTGCTCGTTACCTCTCTGTTGTCTCACCCTGGGCTTAGTTTTAAGGGATTTTATATTAAAACATTAAAAAATATATATAATCTCACAATTCCTCACTCCTTTAAAAAACAGCAAACTAGCAGATATTATAGTTTCAGCTCTATATGTTACTAAAGGCCTTTCTAATGTAATGTATTATGGATGTTTAGTCCTGTGGTCATATATCTGCGGTCCTGAATCTGCAGCGGCTCCAGTCTGCAGGTTTACCTCAACTTTAGCTTTAAAACAGTGCTAAACCTGCAGCTGTAAACCTGCAGAACGGAGCTGCTGCAGATTCCGCACATCCACGACATATATACTGTATATTAAAAAAAAAACTGCCTTATTTTGGGATTTTATCGGCCGATAGCTGGAATTGTAAAACACCTATATATCGGTCGGCCTCTACCCAAAATTAGAGATAAGATAGTTCTTTATTGATCTCACGATGGAGAAATTCACTTGTTACAACAACTCTTTAGACAGGATCACACATGGGGTGTGCAAAAAGTCAGGAAAAAAAAATAATAGTACTAAAATAAAGAAAATTAAATAAAAATAAAATAAATGTCTCTTCGCATCTACCAATATAAAAGACTAAAAATGAACACAGTCCTGACTGGATGAACCATGTCTCATCCAGGATAAGAATCTGAATACACTGCTTTAAATTCAGTGACAGAGCTGATATGTTGGCGTCAAAACTAGTGTTACACAGCGTATATTAAGAAGCCAATTGAGATTTTAAGATGCAAATTACACTGACATGTAATCATTTCAATTCTATTATTTATATTAATCGTCTAAGGCGGTGGTTCTCAAAATGGCGTCCGTAATCCCCTGGGGGCCCTCCAAATGTTGACCACACATCAATCACATACAAATAAATTGGATTTGAAATTAACTTTAAGCTTTTCTGTTTAATTACAATCAGTATTTAACCTAAAATGACCGTTATTTGTAAATGGATATGTACATTTGTGAGAATAAACAAATAAAGAGTGAAATCATATCATTGGGGGACCTCTAAGTTGGGCTACGCTGGACTTTGAGAAGGGGCTGATGTAAAATATATGTTTCTCGGCCCGTCTACAAATTGGTGATATATTGTGCCCCATAATGTCTGCCATGTTTATCTCCCCGCTCTTTGTCAAGTCCATTTAGCTGCGTTTCAGCGGCCAAAGAAAAGCCTCCACTATTAGACACAAGGCACAGGCGTGACCTCTCTGCGCGACCTTGCTCCCCTGCCTCGACCCCCCCCCCCCCCCCCCCCCCCCCCCTCCCCCCCCCCCCCCCCCCCCCCGCCCCCCCCCCCT
>OMNZ01018945.1:0-12351 GCA_900303255.1 Lesueurigobius sanzi | reverse complement strand
CAGTTCCGCGTGCCGCAGCCTCCCATGGGCAAAGGGACGCCCCCCAGCAGTGGATCCCAACACTGGAGGAGAGAGGGCAACATGGCCGACGCACACCGACTGCCCTGGGTGAGAATATTGACTCTGATTATTGTAGCTGCTGCAAAATATCCTGTTTTTGTGGAGTCTTGAGTGAAAAATCTGCTAACCCTGTTGTTTAGACCAGTGGTTCTCAACTGGGGAAGCTTTGGGACCCATTTTAAACATACTGTATCTTGACAAGTCGCAACCCAAAAATGTATAAATTTCAGTTTAGTTGGTTTAAGCACTGATTATACTTCTTCCTATCAAAAATGACCAAAATAATAAGGTTTGGCATAGGATTACTCAAATAATAATACTCCAGAGCATATTTTAAATCTGCTTCATGACATAAATCAAAAGAAAAATTGCTAATCTAGCCACTATTGCAATACAGAACCCAGAACATTCGCAATTAGATGTTTTTTCAGAATCAAGGGTTCCTCTGTTCTACACTTTTTCTAAACAAATTCATAACACACCCAGTTATTTATTGCCCAAATGAAAGAAGTATAGTACTTTCCTTTTCTTATCAAATTAAATTATATGTTATAATGTAAAATGTGAGATATGCGAGCCGCCAAAGCGACCACAGAGGATGCCTTGGATTGACCAAAATGGAGACAGCTTGCCAAACAGTGGACCCTGCTATGCGGGAAAAACGCTAGGAAGAAGAAGAAGATATTATTATGTAACATGTATGTTTAATATTATATTTAGTTTAGATTTTAATTCATGTGCACTTTCCTTTTTATTCTCATGGAGGTTTAGTTTTATAATTCTTTGCTTATTGCATGTTTTTGGCTTGATATTTATTGTATGTTTCTAGATTGCAACACTATATTTTTAAAGTTTTCTTCTCTCTTGTCGGGGATTAGGGATTGTCTGTAATGAAAGAAATTATATCTTTCGCGAACACACTGTATACGGCAAATTTAGGCTGAACAAATGAGATGAAACATGACCTGGAAGCGCCGCCCTCAATGCAAACTGCTCAACATCTGGGGCAGGGTCCAAAAGTAGGTCACATGTTTCAAATCTGCATTAACATAAAAGGACAGGCTAAAACCCACGTCAAATTATTCATTCTTCCGTATTGGATTGAAAAGGATACAAAGCAGATGATTTGGCGACTTCGGAAGGGGAACAGCTCCAACGAAAAGCAATATTAGTTTAAGGATATGATAGATACGGCATCATAAACGTTGGTCCAATCACTGATCATTCTCTGTGTAACCAGGGATTAGCTGCGCCTTATCTTGACCAGCTGCTGTGTACGTCAATCCTTTTGTATTTAGCAACATTGAACGCTTAAGCCGCGTTCACGTTTTTCTTTAGATAAACAAAATACAGTATGTTCTTCAGAAACACAATGTGGTCCTTTAAACCGATGGACCAAAAGTTTTGAACAGGGAATTGTCGGGAGCACCATTAGAGTTCACTTCTGATAATACAGTAACAGAATATTCCACATTCTCCTGAGAACTGAAAATTACAGATCACAATTATTACACGACAATTATTACACGATCTAACCACTTGTACCGTAATTCCGGCCTAAATGTTTTTTTTTTCCATGACAAAACTCTTTAAGGTGTAGGGAATTTTGTTGTAAGAAATTGACCTCTCTTTGTCCCAGATATTAGATAAATGTTAAGACCATTGTCTAATCAGAGCAGATTCTATGGCAAAACCCGAAAGGAACTCTCGCCACATCCCAGGATGAATCCTAGAGGTTCTGAGCTTTCAAATGAGGAATAGCATTTTCACATAATGTGAAAACTTCCTCTTCTTCATCTTCTTCTTCCTCTTCTTCGTCTTCCTCCTCCTTCATCTTCTTCCTCTTCTTCCTCCTCTTCCACTTCTTCCTCCTCCTCTTTTTCATCCTCTCCTTCCTCTCCCTCCTCCTCCTTCTTATACTTCTGCTTCTTCCTCCTCTTCTTCCTCTTCTTCCTCCTCTTCCTCTTCTTCTTCCACTTCCTCCTCCTTCTTCTCCTTCTCCTCCTCCGTCTTCTTCTTCTTCTTCTTCTTCCTCCTCCTCCTTCTTCTTGTGCAGGAGTGGCTGGCTGACCTGGCTAGCTGCGCTCTAGTTTGGGTAGGCTTAATAAAATCCAGGTATTCCATGCTTTAGTCCCAACATTGAACAACCAGGCATTTCGTCCCAAAGGGTAAACATGTGCTGTTTCTGCTAGACCGCCCCTAGTGGCTCGTAAAAATCTTTAAATAAGCCCCATCGTTATATAGAAGAAGAAGATTGTTATATAGACCGCAGTGTTCAAAGCGTGTGGAAAAAGTAGCAGCTTATAGAACGGAAATGATGGTAGTTTCTTTGTGTATATGGTAAATGTTTCTCGGTTTTGTGTATTGAGAATATTTCCGACATATCAGAAAATGCAGCCGCAGCAGCATTAGAGTGGGCGATTCCTGGGCTTAGAAATTGGGGTAAACTCCTCTTTGTTTTGTTTTGCAATTATTATTACACTGATCTAAGATATCAGCACCCAATCTTGATTCCAAATGTCTTGAAATGGCTGTCTAAAGCTAATCAAGTTTTACAATCATCCAAACAAACAGCCTCCTTATCTACAGCATAGTGGTTTCTATGTATTTAGACATTGGGTAAATATAATTGTCTGTGTAATGGAGGAACATCATTTTGCAATAAAAATAAAATTAGATTGCAAGTAGGAAGTGCAAATCGTTGTTTCTGCAGTCCCCTACGTCCTGAAACCCGCTCTGGTTTCAGAAGCAAATTTTCCATTCATTTTCCCATAGATCTTTAGAATAATATGAATATTGCGAGGCGTGATGGAGGAGTATTCTGTGTGTATGCTAACTGAAAACTCCATGGAACATTTTGATCAATCAAAACCAGAGCAAGTTTTGAGTTGGGTGGGATTGTTGAGCTCCATTTTGTATTTGGGTTTGTCTTGCAAAAATAAACCAAAATAATAATAGTCAAACATATAATACGAAACTAATAATCAGTGTTTATACTCTTGAAATGACCAGGTTGTACTGAATTGTTTGTGGTGGTTATTTTTGAATATGGAAATTACAATAAAAGGTGTTACAGTGACTGAATGGCTTGAAGAGCCATTCAGTCAGGTTCGATTCCTGGTCTATGTGGGCTTCCTCGAACTAAGTGCTCCTGAACCAGCATTGAGAGATGAATCATAATTTTTCCTACAAGAATGATAAAGTAGTCCCTTTAAAGTAGCTTTAATATCGATTAGTCCCCATTTCTGTATCATCATATATAAGCAGACTGTACAAAATGATACATAGCGAAGGGTTCTTTCCGATTTAAGCTTCCTTCCAATGCACGTAGTATCACGATTCCCATAGTCCCCAAAAAAAAAAAATCCTTGGTAAGTATTGACACACAGTAATATAGGCCTGTCCTTGGCGCTGACAAAAGCTGATATTGGTGTAATGTACGAAGCAGAAAGAGCCATGGAGTTGGTGGGAAGAGTTTTTAATGTGAACACGGCTGCTGTGAAAGAACTTAATCCTGACTACATTAGTGCTGCTATAAGCCCCCGGTGCAGAGGGAACGGCCATTGTACCCAGTGAATGGGAGCGCGGCAAGTAATTTATGCACAAGTTCAACATAGAGAGACAGACAGACAGACAGACAGACAAGGAATCCACGTTGAGAAAACACATTGAAAGTTACACTGAAATGATTGGATTGTACATTTTTTTAGCAATAGGATCAAAATCATTGGCAAATCACACTTGCCAACTTGCCAACCCTGTAGTTAAGGCGTGGGTTTCATGTATTAGTTCATATTTCAGTCCGCTGTCAAATGTTTATGCTCCAGGACAAGTTTAAAATGCACGCTGTGAGCTGAATCTGGAATTCATAAATAAGTTGCGTATCTAATGGCAAAGAGAAGTGCATTTAAAATTATTTAATTTCATCGGTGAATGAAAAGTTGTATCACATGTAAAGTTAACTCAAGTATAAAATAGTTTGTAGATACCTTTTGCAATTGCACTGTAGCTACAGTAGTATCAATGTTTACCACAGAATTCTCCTCAAACTTCCTGGCGATCCATTTGTGATATTTTTTGGAGGGAAAAAAAAGTCAATTATTGTCTCAATTTGATCTTTAAACGGTTCTTATGGATCAGTATAGTACAATTTTCTATATTTCTCATCATTTAAGAAGCAAAAAATATTATATTTTTTCATTCCTTTTTAATCTGCATCTTATTTTTAGACCATTGGGGAGAAAATAGACTACAGGGGGCTTGGGGGGCGTCTCCATCTCAGGGAGATGTTGACTAAAGGCAGCCAAATAGACCCTGTCACTGCTAAACCTACATCATCAGTGACATCAGCTGGAGGCAGGAAGTGAGCAAGAAAAATAAGATTAAACTAAAACTAGCGATTATAAGTGTAAAACAACAACAAAAAAATGTCATCCTGTTGTGGCTTAAGGTGCAAGAACAAGAGGAATGACATTTGAGCCTGTAAAATATGCTTTTATTTGATATTTCCAACAACAGTTACACATTTGTTTATCGTCACGATGACAACAGCTACAATGGAAATAGATAGGGATCAAGCTTTCCTCCTCCAGCTAAGCCTGGTATGTAAACAAGGAAAGGGTCTATATGAAATTTAGGTTCTCATCCAAATCCATTCTTTGATTATTAGCTGCAAAAAGAGCTTTAGCTCATTAGGAGCCTGTTTTGTATCGGCAACAGTATAATCCAAAATGTTACGCAGTGCACCTTTACGTAATCAATCAAGCCACAAAACTTACGGAAAAACTTAAACATTTAGTGGAATTATTACATTATCTTTTTACTCGGAAAACCACCAGTCTAATATTTGGGTCACAACTGGCCACAGTGCCTTCGATGCCTTTTATGCCTTGCCTTATCTACACGAAACACAGTTACGTCGTGCGACCAAATTAATTGCGTGTCTCATCGAAATGATAGGAGCCATTGTCCCATAGAAAGCACATTGTCAGCAGTTCCCATCCATGTAGCGCATGTACTGACCTGAGTCATCAGCCCAGAAATAGGTCACTACAGTACGCCCATATAAGGAGTCGAGAGGCAGCGGCTCATGATCTGAATCTCATGTATGAAATATCCGTGTCAACAAATACATCACACACCATTAAAATCTCTCCGTAACGCGGTTTGAAGTCCGCTCCGGGGCTGGTGGAGGCAACTAGGAGCTGGAGCACTGTGCACATATTCAACTCTGCAATTACTGTAACACAAAGGGACAAAGTATTTTCTTCACGGTTTTAAGGAAGTGTTTTTTATATAAGCAAAAAGTTCAGTTTGACGTGGAGTCCTGCTGAAGTTGTGATGGAAGTTCCTGTGTGAATACATGTATTTTTAGAAGATAAGATGACTATTAATCTCACAATCGAGAAATTCACTTTTTTACAACAGCTCTTAAGAACATGAAGCGGGGTGCAAATAGTTTAAAAATGTGCTATCAACGAAGAAGAAGAAGAACAGGTAATGGAATAAAGGAGCAAAAAATATGTCTAGTGAATGAAAAATGGAACAAAGTATGACAACGTATAAATATATATTGAAAAGTGCCAAAGTTGGGAGTACGGGAATATGTCAAAGATGTTTACAGTGTAGAAATACAGAAAATATATTATAGATGTTTATCAAATTCAATCCAACTTTATTCATAGAGCACTTTAAGAACAACACAGTCGACCAAAGCGCTGTACACAATGCATAATAAAGTTACATGAATGCAAAAATAAGACAGGGAGCACAGTGGAAGTCAACTCTCAAAGTGAGCCATAGGAGAATCAGTCTGATGTTTACAGGCAGCTCATTCCAAAAGTTTAAGACCAGCCACAGAAAAGGCACGATCACCTCTGAAGCTCCATAATGTGGAGTCATTATTCTCACAATGTCGGACCATGGGCTATATCTGGCTCTTTAAGAGGGTTGATATGGATGTGGATGGAAATTTTGAAGGGTGTGGCGATAGACAAGGGGTGCTCAACTGGTGTATCATCAGGACTCATTATTTCAACTTATGATAAAAAGTAATTTGCAGTTTGGCCCAGTTTTCGTAGATCTATTGTGAAAATACTATACAGTTGTGCTCAAAGGTTTGGGGCATGTAAACTTATGAATTTCATAATATGAATGATAACACAAAAACCTAAAAAAAAAACTTTAAAAAAGTGGTTGCGTGAATCCATTTATTGTCAAAAAACCTGTTTGTTTACACTTTTCAACTAGAAACTAGCCAAATGTCCCTAATCAAAAGTTTACATATTGTGCATCTTGAAACAGAGAGTCCAATTTTGTAAGTCCTGTATTTCAGCTGAAGTGAGTTTTTCTTCTGCTCCTGAACAACTTTCCCGCCAGTTGTTGACGGTCATGTAGACGTTAGATCAGGGACAGTTGAGTAGTTCTGCAGGAAGTTGAGAATCCTAGGACTAGATTGTGAGTACTTGGTTGGGAGACCAGTCTGTCCCAGCACATATAGTACATACAAATTAATCATCTACCACTATATTTGCATGCAACACCTTTCAATCACACATTTTGATATTTAGAGGAAAAAATGTTTGGCGACTTGCTATAAAGAATATCTTTTTGAATACATGACTTCTTTTCTTGTAATAATACGAGAAGAAAAAAGCATAGTTTGTCACACTGTGGGCATAAGGAATTAATTTGTCAGTGGTTAGCATAAGTGCTACAGTATGTTCATAGACTTCTGCTTACGTTGGGCTTATTGCATTTGGGTTAGTTTTAGTTTTGTTCATTTTAATATTGGTTGAGGCTTGCGCCCGATAAGTCCTAATGTAGTCCTGTTATTTTACATTCAAACAAATTTAGCCCACATAACGACAACCTCAGCTTTAAATTGAAACTCCCTCTCTGTAATTTCAAAGCCCAAGAAAATAATTGGACGCAGTGCACAGCGACACATTACTCTTAATGATCACAAGCTATATCACTCTTATTTGAACAGTGTATGTGGGTTTCAGGGCGAAGAGATGAGAAAGAGAGAGAGATGAGAGGGAAATGGAGGGTAACATTAGAGGAGGATGACTATAAGGAGATGAAGAGTGAACTGAGAGAAGGAGCTGGTGTGCCCATCGAAGCAGAAACGCTGTCAGTGTCTATAAAAGATCTGCTCTGTCAGATTAGTACGCAGAGACTTTTCCTTCACTCTCATCACAGTGTCCACGCCATTTGTTTTTATAAAAGCCCACACACTGCATAAAAATGATATATTAATGAGTCAACATTTGTGGATTTAAGAATATTTTACCTTAATTGGAGTAATTCTAGGTTGCCATGTAAAGAAATCAGACATATTTCCAAATTTTTAAGTGCAATTTCATATTTTGTCTTATTTTAGGTGGCATAAGATCTTTTTTCTTATTCTAGATGCATTGCAGAGTCCATTGGCAGATAATTCTACTTACCTGCTCAAACTTACAGTATTCTATAGTTTTTGCAGTGTTGGCACTATTAATCAGCTTGAGGAGGTTATTCTTTTAAAAATTTTACTTGGATTTTGTAGAACAACCGTGGATATTTTTGAATGATGTGGTAAATACAGCAGCTAATCACAGCTGTTAGTTTAAGTTATGATACAAAATAAGGCTTGTTCTGACTGGCAAAGGACAAACTTCTTATTGAATATTGAAATTTCATTTGGATTTCACTCCTCAGGCGTTCTTGTGTGTTGATTTTTATGCTATATTTGACCTTTTTAGAAATGATTCACACTCTCCCATGTCCACAAAATATGAAACTTGGTATGTTGAGTCATTTTTGACTATGGCTTAATATTATCACTTAATATTCTTCTTTTTCAACTTGATTTTTAAATGTTACGCAGTATTTTAAGTTCTAGCCATGTTATACACCATTTGTATTTTGTACGAGATGCTATAAAGCAAAATAAATGCTTAAAATATAGAATATAGTCCAACAGCTGCTTACACAGTAGTTCACATATCTTTGTGGTTATTTCTTTGATCGTTATCTTCACTAGGTCAGGAGACTTTTGAGACACAACTGCAAAACCTCCATAAAAACCCCTCTAAGATGCAACTGATGTCGCCTCTTCGAGTAAATCCCCTTATTTCTATCTGATAAGCAAATAGTACAGTAAAAGTGTTGCAAACCACAATACAACATCGAAACGACTCGATCTGTGACCCAGTGTTCTATTTACATTGTTGTGCTAGAAAGCCATGGTAGTGGTGATAGACATAACATTGACTGCACTGTGAAGGATTTGTTGAAGGACACTGCAGTGCAACTTCGTGGTCAAGGTTGGCCTCATTTTTGTCACAGAAATCTAGGAAATATCGAGCATTTCCACATCTTCATCTTTTTATTCCACTGATTTGATTATATTAATTAGGGCTAAGACAATGCGCTTTTGTTAAAATACAATAGCTACCATGATACATAGGAGCCAATATGATATGTCCTGTAAAACGCTTATACTTTACCTGAATTATTAGATTACGAAATAAGTTGAGTTGATTCATAACATATATGAACTAAATAAATATACATGAGCAACATTTTAAAAGTGCAAAAAATGTGGTATTCACAACACCACCAATATTTTGTCTACAATGTTCTGCTCTCTCCTGTCCTGTCCTGGCTGAATTTCCGTCCACTATTGACTCTAAAGCTGGATTTTTATAATGTATGATGTCATCAAAGTATTGCGATACACGGTTTCTGATACGATACAGGTACTTCAAAGAAAACGCATTGCGATATAAGATAAGATACTTTATTGATCTCACAATAGAGAAATGTACTTGTTACAACCGCTTTTAAGATAGGATCACACAGGGCGGTGCAAATAGTCAGAAAACATGCCATCAAAGAAGAAAAATAAGTTTGCAAACAGTAATAATAATACTGGAGTAGAATAAAACTAACAATAAAATAAAAGTCTCTCAGCATCTATCAATAAAAACTGTATAAACATCTCTAAACTCAGATGGTCGACTGCTATTGTCTCAGCCCTAGTATTAGTATTAATCCACAACACCTTCCTAACTCCTTCCTGTCTTCTCTTCCAGTCCTACCCGGTTGGTGACGATGACTACAACATCCCGCCCCTGACTCCTCCCACTCTTCCCGAACACATGATGCCCCCACACCTGCCCCACGAGACACCCCCGGGCCCAGGACAGTACCACCCGCTGGACCCCCCCTCCGCTCCGGGACCACACCACCCGTACCAGCTGCAGGGCATGGAGATGTCCAGGATGGGCTCGGGACAAGAGGGCAGGACATTCAGCCCCGACGGAGGCCCAATGACCAGTACTCTGTCTGTGGTGAGTTTGACTGGGTTTTTACTCATTTAATAGGAGGTCTATACTTGAAACTGCCTGGGTCTGAATTTTGATGTTAAGTAAGTAGTACAAAATCTTCCTCCCTTTTCTGATCCCAGAAAGTCAGAATCTTTGTTGCCATAACTTTGACCAGTGGGAAGAGTTTTCCTCTAATCTGGCCTGTCAATCAACTCACACCTGGGCTGTGTCCGAATGTCCAGCCTAACCCCTAACTACTCATTTAGTAGTAGTTTCCAACATTTTTTGTCTTATTTATACTCCAAGTACCCCCTGCCTCGATTGTTTTGATGATTAGTTTGAAAGTGAATGACTAAAACTCCTATTTACAGTTAAATGTTTTAAACAGCTTTTCTTTGAACATAATAATCAAAAATACAATTCAGTACCCCCCCCCCCCGCCCCTGTTTGGAAAACACTGTAGTAGACTATATAGTGGACTCTTTTTTCTTGGCAATTTGGACACCTTTCTCCCTTTCTCTTCACTACTTCCTCCTGACCACTGATCACATGACCCGGGCGCCGCAGTCACGTGATCTGCGGAGGAGAGAGTAGGGAGCAAAAGGGTCCAAAATGTCAACAAGATGAGTAAAGCAGTAAAGTTCACAAAACTCTACTAATAATGTGATTTTTGCGACCAAGACCGACCCAAGTTCAGTTTATTTTTCATGGATATACATTAGTCAATAGGTTTTACTCAACATGGATTTTACATTTTGCAAGTATGATGGGTTTTTTGTCATGAAAAATGAGGAAATTTGAATAGTGCACAAGAGCCTTGTGTTAAAGAGGCTCAAATCAATCTGAGGCCAGAGGGTACATTGTGGCCTCATTTTAAAATGTTTGTTCACCCTCACTTTTTGTAACATCACAATATTGTTTATTGATGGTCTCTATTTTGAAACTCTGCCCTGGAGCCGGCGGTCACTAAGACTTAGACAACTTTATTGATCCACAAGGGAAATTGTGTAGTCACTGTTGCTCAAATATTAATCTTAGAAAGAAATAAACATATTTTAGTCTAAATGAAAGGTAAAGATTATGAGAATATTGAAACAGAAGCATTTATGTTGGCAGAATCAATGCTTATCAACAAAACTGTGGAATGATATTATGGCCATTCATAAAAGTAAATGTACCGGTAAACATCAGTGCTAGTATCCTACCTTTTTCCTCCTCGTTATATTTCATTCAAGTTTTGTTTTGATGTATGGGCTTTGTATATTATATTATATTTATTAGCATTTATTTACTTTTTTTGTATGGATCTGTAATGACTCATTTGTTTAACAATCAAACAAAAATAGAATAATTAGTTGAAAACAGTTGAAACAGGTGCTCGTGCGTGTATACTATATCTGGCAGCATGTACACATTCACACATACTGCATAAACACTTAAATAGGAGGATATGACTTTGAAATGTGCAATATATACCAAAGATGAAACGGATAAACATGCAAATCACTTAAGCCACAGTGAGACGATTGCGTGTAATTAAAATGTATAAAAACGTGTCTAACTTAAGCGGCTCTTGATTGTAATGTTGCGACACATGAGCAGGCAGCTAGTATCACAGTCTTCTGCCTAAACTCCGGTGTGTATCTGGGTGCTGTGGTGAGAAGCAGGATGTCGCCCGGGGCAGTGTTATTTGAAGGCCAATCACGGCGCTGACATTTCCCTTATATTTAAAATCTTCATTTCACAGTAAAGTGAAAATCCTGCTTTTAGTGCTGACATTCAGATGTGGCGCAGTGTGTCATACAGTAAAACACCGTGTGAAGTAGCAGCTCTCCTTTTTAGTTCAAAATGAAACTTTCTCACCTCCCACGGCTCTGCTCTCGGCCCCGGCTTCTGCTGAGTCTTGTAAAATGAAATATCTCCCAAATTGTTTTCATTTCTCGCCAGATGCAGAGGTTTGTCCTATTTTTGTGTGTGTCTGCTGCAGGTGGCTCAGAGTCATTCATGTGGTTGGTGCTTCGGTGGTGTTGGTTTGTCTGTGATAACGAGATAAAATGTTGAAAGTTCGATTTCAGGCCAGGAGCAGAAGTAAATTTAGATCGTTTAATTTAGGATAAAGATATTTCTCTTCACAGATGGATGGGAACAGTTTGATTTGTTAATTACCGCATATGACTGGTGCTGGGTTGTTTTGATTGTCATTTTGGCTTCGTTCTCTTTTGGATCACGGCTCGTCGTTCTATAGTGGGCCTCGATGCCTTACGGTTGAGAAGGCAGGTATAAAACAGGATAAGATAGTTCTTTATTGATCTCACAAAGGAGAAATTTACTTGTCACAACAGCTCTTAGGACAGGTATTTGGCCTATTTCTCACATGTTATATGTTATATGTATATTATTTATGCTGGTACTTGTCTATTACGTTATTTTTGATACTTTTACTATCTCTTTTTGCCCCGCTGCCTCTCTCTCTCCCCCTCTCTCTCTATCTCTCTCTCTCACTACCCCCACCCCCACACCCTCTCCTTCTCCACCTCCCTCTCTCCATCTCCCTCTCTCTCCGTCCCTCTCTCTCTCCCCCCTCCCTCCTCTCTCCCTCCCCCTCTCTCTCTCCTTCCTTTCTCCCTCCCCTCTCCCTCCCTCCCTCTCTCTCTTCCCCCCTCCCTCCCTCTCTCTCCGCTCTCTCTCTTCCCCCCCCCCCCCCCCCTCTCCCTCCCCCTCCCTTCCCCCCCCCCTCCCCCCCCTCTCTCCTCCCCTCCCCCCCTCCCCCCTCCCCCCCCCCCCCCCCCCCCCCCCCCCCCCCCCCCCCCCTCCCCCTCCCTCTCTCTCCGTCCCCCTCCCTCTCTCTCCTCCCTCTCCCATCCCTCTCCCTCTCTCTCCTTCTCTGTTTTATCTGAACATTTACTGTCGGTTCATGAATTACGGTTACCAGGCAACCTACAGATCCATGGCCTAAAAGGGTGGGGCATAAAAACAG
>OMNZ01018943.1:6198-21630 GCA_900303255.1 Lesueurigobius sanzi | reverse complement strand
CCTACACGACGCTCTTCCGATCTATCAAACTATTAATATGTTAATTTGTGTAGTGCTTGTGGTGTTTTATAGAAAGGCGTCCTACAGTTGACTCAAAGCCTGTGCACAGAGGGACACCGAGGACAGGTGTGGCTGTGTCTGCTGATTTTAGGGTAGGCTCTGCTCATTTTTATGGACATATTACATCAGTGATTGTGACACACATGACTCACGCACGTGTTTTCAAGACTATTTAGACATTCCTATTCAAACGCTCATTGTAATGCCGGTGTTGTGATCAACAGAGTGCTGTGTAGAAGTACATGGGCCTACAGTGGACCGGACGTAACAGAACTGCAGCACTGCGTGAATAATCTGACACATGTCACTGAGGTGAGAGAAGGTATTCCATTCTTGCTTTATTCATTTTATAGGTTAATATCCATTTGCTTTACATTTGGCTTCACTTAAATGCTTCTAAAAGACCATATCATGTTACATTGACACAGAAATCTGATGCCATGCTGTATGCTCCAGATGAGATTGAAGTGAGTGCTGTACTATAGCTGTACACGGGTAATAAGGCTGTTAATGGACTCTAATGGGTTGTGTATACTGTATTTCCAGAAGAACTGTTATGGCGCGTCACTCCTATGTTACATGTTGGAGCTGAAGATGGTTCTCATCGAAGAACAGATCGAGAGCGATTGCACGGACTGCGTCTTTCAGTTCAGTGCGGACCTGGATGAGAGCAGCGAGGCCGAAAATGTAAGTGTTTACTGCTTCAGGCCCAAAAGCATCACACTCGGTAAACAACACGAATAAACAAGTCATTTGATAGATTCATGACCACAATATGCACGTCTCCGTTCATCCTGGCATCAGTGACAATGTGAGGCTTATTCTGCATAAAAAAAATTATGAACAATATCACAAAGGATGAAAAAAGCTGGACCAGGATAGGAAAGACGATGCACCACCGCCCACCAGCCTTCTTCCGCACTTGCCTCGGTGCCGGAAGTAAGTAATAATCCCATTCAAAAATTGCATAGACTTTTCGAAAAAGATTCTGCTCATTCTGCTCTGATTAGAGAATGGTCATGCAATTTATCTCATATCTGGGGACAAAGAGAGGTAATATTTATGGAAAACATATCTTTAGAGACAAAATATTTTTTCATCAAATATACCCGTTTTTATGTAATCCTTGCTCTGTCTGAGTCTGTGTATATCCCAGAAACAATGACTCGATTACAAAAAACTATTTTAATAATCAATAATCTTTAATCGGTTAGTTTATTCAGCCCTACATTATACTCATCAATTTGAAAACTGATGAACACATTGCTTTCCGCATATGATGGTATGTGTTTTTCTAGGGGAGCTGTCCTCCATGTGAAGCAACGCCACTTAGAAATTCCACCATTTTCCTGGGAAACCTAAAGAAGTTATTGCACAAACTCATGTCCCATGGCTAAACGTAGCACTATGTAAATGATTTTGTTTTATATATATATATATATGTATACTGTACATAACTGCATCTATGACACTGTGAATTTGTATAAAGCTGATTTTACTGTCAACAATAAATGCCCTTGTAACAGGTCACATGTTTCTCTGTGTTCAAGTGTGCTCAGTTCTTTAGAATCTAGTCTTAAAACAATCATGTGGAACTTTGTATGTGACAAAAACAACGACTTCATATGAGTGCGTATTTGTTTTTCGTGACTCAGTGGCTGTATGTGTGGTAAGCCTTTCCATTTGATCACAGTGGCCTCTGTGAAACTCCAGGATCAATTGTTTTTAGGGTGACTGGTAAGTTTTCTCCAGCCTGGTACGTCAGCCTGACTCCATGTATGAGATACATTGGAAGACAGTCTGGCATTGCGCCGTTGGCTGCTCAAACTCTGGTGAGAACAGCACCAGACCAGTCAGAGCACAGGAGGCGGGAGTTAGCGGTGGTTCATTTTCAGCGTTGTTGCGACATTGGCTGGAGACTAAAGGCGGGACTACGTAAACGCAATATGAAGAGTGCCGAAAACAAACGTCCTTTTTTAAAAGAAAAGTCTTCAGAGCAGCCAGTTGTGGTTTTAAGGACTAGTTCAGCTCATTCAAAACAAAAGATAAGGCCGTGCCAACATCGCTCTCTTGCGGCCGCCATCTTGACTAGTTTGTTCCCGTGCTGTGATTGGTCTGGTTCCCACCAGAGTTTGAGCAGACAACGGCGCCATCCCAGACCATCTTCCAATGTATCTCATATGGAGTCAGACTAGATTGCCAGGCTAGGTTTTCTCTGCTGATGGAACCATCTCCGTCAAGTCAACAAAATTCATAACCCGCTTTTTACCTTAATCAAGCCATCATTACTTCTTATACCCCTAATATTACAGCAACATCTACTTGCTCACTTGTGGAGTTTCCACATTATAGTCATGTACTATACTCTCACTACCGCAACTGCTACTATCTGTCTAATATAATTAATCTGCTGTTGCTTTCCTCGTAAAAATGTTGACCGTTCTTAAAATACCTTTCCCTACTGGCTTCTTTTACTTTACAAACACTACGACAGTGTGGAATCTGTATTACGTGACTTTTATTGAGTTGTTTATGTAGAAGAGGTGTGGTGCTGACCCCATTTACTCAGAATGTCACACTCTCCAGAAAGGTCACGTGACTGCAATGCTTTGTGCTGTGCGAGACAATACACTTGGGTGCACACATACAATTCATAACAACTTGGGTAAAAAGAAAAAGAAGTTTATTCATTTATTTTGGCAGTGAAATATCACCATTGCGTTTCACAATGCAAACAATGTACAATAGAAAAATAAATATCCCCATATCTTCTGTTAGTAGCAAAAATGACGCACCACTGTTCAGAAAGTACTTCATTTCTGTACCATGAGGGGTAGGTCAGCTCAGGTTTAACCACTGATTTACAAAAGGCTCTACTAACATAAACTATATAAAGCTGCAAAGGTCCACAGACAACGCACACAATATAATAAAAAAGATTTAAAAGTATCCATCTGGACGACTTTGAGTTGAACATAATTCACCTCTCAGCCAAGAGGCTTTGTCAATAGGTTATACTGTAATAATCACGCTCATAAATATGTCAAAAGTTCAGACGGAGGGCAGGGACCTATATAACTCTATGGGCGAGGCACAGGTTTTGAAGGAAATATCCAAGTCCATCCACCGATCAAAATCAAACCCATGGTTTTGAATAATGTCACCCCTTTTGGACACCATTTTGCGCAAGTAAATTGAGTTAAATAAATATAATGATAGAAAATATATTAAACTGTGCTAGCACCAAGCATTTTGATAGTAGGAGTTTTGACCAGAAGCAAAATTCAACTGGTTTACGTCCAGAGCTTCTTTTGGAACATTTGTTGTATCATCAGCAATTCAATACTTTGGGAAACTGATTCAAAAGCATTAGAAATAAATGACATTAATTTTAAATCTTCCCAGATTGCACACACAAAATCCCAACATGTTAAAAAAGTGTAATATGATAAAGTTGTCTTTTGCAATATTATTTCAATTTCATTTGCAGGACAGGGACTCATGTATGCTCTATGGCAGTGGTTCCCAACCTTTTTTTTTGTCTTGTGTACCCCTTGGGCCTTTTATCTATACTCCAAGTACTCCCTGCCTTCATGGTTTCGATGATTAGTTAAAAAGTAAATGACAAACTCTCATTTATCAGTAAAAAGGCTAAAAACAATCTCACTCTTTACAGCTAAATACTTTAAATAGCTTTTCTTTAACATAATCAAAAACACAATTAAATTTGATCTTATTTTGTATCTGAAATTATTCCAAGTACCCCCTTCTAAGCTCTCACGTTCCCCCAAGGGTCCCTGTACCCCTGGTTGGGAAACACTGCTCTATGGGAGAGGCATCGTTTTGAAAGAAATTTCCAACCTGGAAATCCACATAGAGCAAAAAGAGGAGAGGACCTGAAGCGCTCAGACTTCACATTAAAAAGTGTTTTATTTGACAACCAGGACCATGCCAACCCTTTTCAACCACTAATACAAAGACGTAAAAAAGCTGGCTTCATAACTATCGAAAGTGTTGATGCAAATGAACCTTTTTTTTATGTTAAGTCAAGAGAGGCTCGGATCCTCTCCTTTTTCCCCTACTCATTCAAAAGTTAGTACCTGCCCTCACACTAGGACCCATCCATACGCTCATGTTTTAACGTGGGAATCCACAAATGCTGAGTTATTGTTGAATCTGTGAATCATCTGTAGGAATACAGTCCATGAGCCTGCCTTATTGGTTTTGAAGCTCTGAATGTGTATATAAATATGTGCTCAAGTGACAAAAATATTACAACTTAATTAGATCTTGTGTGATGTGGTTAAGCTCAGTAAATTACATACATTAAAGAGATGCATTCAGTTAAAAGGCAAAAAAGGATACTGGCCTGTCCTCACGATGTCAAAAATGTATATCTTTGTGTAATACATTTGTTCACACAAACTAAACATAAACACAATATATATACTTTATAAAATGTACAACCTTTAAAGCCATTGAACAGTGGATTGTCGAGACAGTGACACAAGATGATGAATGATGCACAGTACAAAGCCTCAGGAGTCCACTTTGCCGTAGGTGCCCTCCGGAGGCCTGTAGACTTTGGGGAAGGCCATGAGCTGCAGCATGTTGAAGGCGTATTTCCGACACCGAATATTCTTTTGGACGTTCTCTATGCGACATCCTTCTCTGGCAATCCAAACACAAGAGCAGCATGGAGAGGAATGAGGAAACTCAAAATCAAAATAACACGGTTGTTGTTAGTAACTGGAGCTTTGCCAAGATATTGTTGCAAAAGAGGGTTTGAAAATATATAGTTATGTCCCAACCAAATAAACACTAAACAAAACTATTATTGGACGTCATTCATGAAACTCTTCACGCACAGATTTTTTTAAAAGGCCTATTTAAGAACATTTTTGGCATTCACAAAGAGTTCTTCTGGAACAAATCCTAAGAACAGTCAGGAGGACTCTTACGCACAAAAAATATGCAGTTTTTCAGAATATAATCACAGTCAAAATTAACCCAAAAATTTGAAATCTTTCACAGCATGAGCAACATATTTCTAAAAATTATTTCATTAAATTTTTTTTATGTTTTTTTGAGGGAATGATAGTGATCAATGGTGGTATAGAGCAGAGTCTAAATCAGACTTTCACAGGTGACAGCTGCTGCCCGTTAGTAGCTACTCTGCTCTGGGCAGGTTCAGACATGTCATGATCAGAGGTGGGGACTTTAGACAAAATACAGGAGTCTATTGACAATAAGAGTAACGTTATTTAAAAAATAGTATACAAATATTAAATGAGTACTGCCCCATGCTCTTGTCATTACCATATATGGAAGTTTAGAGGATGTGTCTGTGTTCCAATCCTTCATTGTTAAAGTGGGAGGCTATACTGTGATTTTTAGCTCCATTAACCTGTGTCTCTGCTGCCGATGCGCACCTTGTGCCAAGTGAGAGGGAAAGGAAAAAAAAAAAAACTCGCAGCGACTCTTCTTTTTGGGACTGTAGCCGTAGCCTCTCAGCTCATGCGGATTCACCACGTGACTGTTTATAAAGGAAAACTAAAGTTTGCAAAGCTGCCTTCGTTTTGGCCATAATGGGTATTTAGGAGCAGCTCTGCTCATCTGCCCTCTGTCTCCAACAACTCCGTACGGGTTGAGAGCACGAGCGAGGGAGAGAGAAGAGAGAGAGACAGCGAGCGAGCGAGAAAGGAAAGAGATGCAGACTCGCGTGTTTAAAGTTTATGCTGGTAAAGCGTAAAAGTAAAACAGAGCAAATGGTTGATAGCCTACACATGGCTCAGTTGGTGGTGCTGATACGGAGTATGTCCGGGTACATCACCAGACTACACCACTGCGTAATATTCTATACTTTCTGCACTGCGCTGCAGGACGAGACGTTTGGAACATGAGTCAAACACAAAACCATATCGAGGCCATCTCTCTCTCCTTTACACAGTTAAAGTTTAAGGACATTTCTTTCACACACAGCATATTTGTCCTGTCTCATCAGCGGGCAGGCTGACCACAGTACGAGAGAGAGAAATGATCCCGTGTAGCACACACCTGCATGTCACGTATTGACAGGTCAGCGGTCGTTGTCATGGCGATGAGTTCGGCGAACAGCTGATTTTGGCCACGTGGCGTTAGTACACCTCTTTAGTGCGACGCACAGACAGAGTCTGTGAACACGACTGAACTAAAGCTGAAGTAAAAGCAGCTCAAACTGGAGCCATCTCAGGTCAGCCCAGAAGGCTCCAACGTGTGTGAAAACGCCCTAAGAGTCCAAGGCCAACATCATGTTGTTTGCCAAGGACCAATGTTACAGCCAGCCAATCAGGGGTCAGTTGTGCTAGATAAGGGGAGGGACTGTCTGCTTTGAAAACTTTTACAAAAATTAAGGTTAGGAACAGGGAAATCTTTAAGGTTAGGTTTAGGGCTAGGTTTAGTTATATTTTTAGACAAACCAACTCGTAGGTCTATCCAAAATTACAGCACACCGTTCCCTGTTCCTAAACTTAATTTTTGTCATGACAGCTCAAGTTTTCAAAACAGACCATCCCTCCCCTTATCGAGCATAACTGATCCCTGATTGGCTGGCTGTAACATTGGTCCTGGGTAAACAACTTTGACATTTGTCCTGGACTCTTAATTACTTGGTGATATCAGACCGTCCATTTACATAGTCACGTTCATGAATTTAGGGCTTTGAGCTTCGTGAATCAGACCAAGGATTTTCCTGCAATTTCTTAAAGTTGTAAGTAAGAACTTTTTCATGAGAAAATATTCATGAATAAGGCCCACTGTTTCTATAGGTTTGGTCAAAAATTATAATAAAAACACAGTGTTAACATGACATTTGGACAATTGGTCATTTTAAATGTCATTGCACATAAACTGATGTACTTTTAACAAAACTGATATTGACACCACACAAACAAGTGCCCTGAAATTAGGATATGAATTAAAAGCCCTTCTCCTTTTACCACGTCTTAAGTTGACCTTTGTCAATGAGCGAACTCTGTACTTTAAGTCGCAAAAAAGAAGACGGTAGTTGAACGAATTAGCATAAGGATATCAAATGTCAATGTTAAAAGCCTTCTTTTAGCCAACATCATGATTCAAAGTTTTTAGTGCCTTAAAGTGCTTTGACACAGCATGATCCGCCTCTTAATACCCGGGTCGTAAATCAACATTTATGTTTTTATTTGAGAGCTCATGGCTGTGTGTGAAACGGGAGCCAAATCCTATCACTGCATGGGACAAAAGATACAGAGATGCCCTCCAGACTTGAGAAGACCTATTCACAACTTATGAACTGGAATATACAGAGGAGGAAGAGATTAGTCTGTTGCTGAATTTTTGCTCAGATAATTGGAATATATGTAGAATTCAGTTTGCATATCAAACGCTTTAGAAAACAGAAAATATTTGTGTTTGTGCACAGAAACTGCAATCTGCTGTAACCTTGTAACCAAATGTTGTTTGTGTAGGTTCTCAGTCGTACAGGAATTGTCCATCGTAGTCTTCATCTGTACTCTGTAGTCGGAGTGTAGGACGTTTCGCTCTTTATCCAAAAAGCTTCGTCAGCAAATGAGGGACTTGGCACGACCGTGGGTCTCTTAAGGTGAAACCAGTCGGAGGAGTTGACCTCCAAGTCCCACCTCTCTTAATTCTAAAGGCTGGAAAAAAACATCAGACCTATTCACACCTGATCAATAGGAAAGTAATGAGCACTAATTAGGTGTGAATAGGTCTGAGAACTAAGAGAGGTGGGACTTAGAGGTCAACTCCTCCAACTGGTTTCACCTTAAGAGACCCACGATCATGCCAAGTCCCTCATTTCCTGACGAAGCTTTTTGGATAAAGAGCGAAACGTCCTACACTCAGACTACAGAGTACAGATGAAGACTGAAGAATCTTTGCCTACAAATGTGGTTTATGCAACTGTGAAACAGCTCTAAAGCTCTAAAGCTTTATATATAATAACTCAAATAATTTCTTTGTAAGGAAAGGACACTATCATGCAGGGCTAGGTTGGTCTGCGCCTCAAAGTTTAGTTGGAGCGCCCTCCGCTGGAAGCAGAGGGAACTAAAATGAGTGTATGCGCATGCTAACAAAGCCGTAGTGGTGATACAAATTTGTAGGACTTTTTTTTTACTTGTCCAACAACTAAATCTACTTGTCTTGTCTGATAAAATAGCTTTGATTTTACATACAGATTAATGCGTTAAAATGTGTATGATGTATTTATTTATTCATGAGGAGACATTAAATATATTTTAGCATTGTTACCCAACCTTTGTCTTTTGATCTTTTTATTAATATTTATTGACAATAATGTTGGTCTCTTTCTGAACTTGCAATATCACATTAACTTGCTGTTTAATTTTCAAGTAATATCTTATTAATCAAACCCATAAATTGAGAGAAAGAAAGAAGTCGAAGTCAAAAAGTACCACATTTATTCAATATAATCTGTGTATTTTTGTATTTTGTCACTTATTTAGATGAATAATTTGTGATATGCTGCACACTCCTACATTTATTATTATACATTATTATTTATCATGACATCACTGGTTATTGGCTAAACAGACAAGCCAAAATAAAGCACAGCAGCCTGCCTTGTAGTGGTGCTGCCCTCCTCTACTGAGTCAGGGTAAGACACAGCACTCAAGGAAATCAGAGCGAACACAGGTAGGAACACAGGTAGGGACAAATTGTTTCCTCTCTTCGCTCGCCCCATTCTCTCAAGGTGCCTACACACGTAACGCGACCACGCGGCCATCTTCCATGCAAAGCCAATGTGAACGTGCGATGACGCGCGTCAATCTTTCAGCGTTGCTGTTCGCGCGAATTGAGCGGCATGATGTGACCGTACGAGCGTTTTCACCCGTGTCTAAGCGATCAGCGGAGGCTGAAGAAGGAGCCAGCTCTAGCTGGAGAAGGCAGAGTCTGAATGAGGAAGTATGGCTCACTGCCCTTCAATCAAACATGCTTCAATAAATAGATATAAATAAGCCTCCACAATCACACACAGAGGCGCAGATCCTGTGGAGCTGCCAATCTGCCCTGATCACAAAATAATTCATTAAATACAAACTGTAAATCATCACGATAGCTCTCTGCTGTTGCTCACGCCTTTATCTATCAGGGCCATGCTTGATATACATAAGTCTGTGGCCAAGCAAACTACAACCTGCTTAGCTCAGCGGTAGAGCGCCCATTTTATATGTACGAGATCGTGAGTTCCAATCCACCTCACGACATGTCTTTTTCCAGTTCAGCACAAATTGGTGTTTGAACACACATACAGACACAAATCATAAAGATTCACCCCCAAACATCAGAAATGAAGAAAAGAAATATAGTTTTGTCAGTGAGACTTGTGTTTTTTTTATTTTTTCAGAGTAAAAAGAATATAAACATTGTAACCTGCGGGGATTGATCCCAGGCCTCTCGTGTGCCAGACAGATACTGTGAGCTCCACTGAAGATGGTGATGGCAATGGTGCTCACAATATATCAATGTAATAGGGGGTTAAAGCTGTAGCTGCGTCAATGTGTGTCTATAAGTGATGTCTTTGGCAGATTTGCACGTTCAAGAATGGGCGTCATGAGCGATGACGCGCGTTTGGTCTGAACGGGGCTTCAGACCTTCCTCGCTTCCTTGAGCGCTCTTCCCTGGCTGCGCTTGTGCGTGTGGACAACAACATGCTCCCTCAAACTGTGCTGTACCACCACAAAACACAAACAACAATAAACATAACTTGATGGAAGTTTAATATATCAAAGAGAACCATTTTTCACCGGGTTTTTGTCCATTTTATTGCTTCAGCAACTTATACTGTAGGTAGGCTATAAAAACAGCATCCTCTGCGTACCACCAAAGGAAGCTCACGTACCATCGGTGCCATTTGTCCTTGGGAGAGTTTAGGGGGGGCTTAGGGGGTGCTGAGGTCTTCCATGGAGGCACTCACAAAAAATGGGATTTTGCCACTGTCGCTCCAAAAGGGTTTTTTAGAGTCAAGATAACGCACATAATAATACACACACACAGGTTTATACTCATGTGTTTTGACGACTTCATGACAGCACACAGAACAGCACAGATTGGGCTTTAGGCATCAGGAGCTGGTAGAACACGTGTGTGATGGAGGCCGTGTGTGTGTGTGATGGATAACTAGTTTTTCTATAATCTAGAGGCTGAAACATTTGGGGTTCAGATTAACTGGCATTTCTTCTTAGATAAGTAATGATGTGCAATTATCTGGGCTGCTAAATTTTCCCAGGATGGTAAAGGGCTTTTTCCATTCATTTTACTATTTTGAAGGTTAGGGTTAGGTTTACGGTTAGTTTGGATCAGTTTAACCTAGCGTTGTCGTCAAATGTGGCCTTTCCCATCCTGGGGCAAAAAAATTCACATCCGGGCCTGCTCAGTCACAGATGTGTCATTGTCCATGGAAAATCACAGCTTTTGACCCAAATGTCACAAATGTCGTTCGTGATTTAGAAGCCCATTTTCCAAGTCAGTGTTGTTAGCAGTGCTACAGTTTCCTCATTGTTCCAGGGAACATGAACAACAGACTGTAAATATCACCAAATTAATCAGTAGTAAAAGTGAATGCAAGCTGTTGTGGTGAAATTTGAAACCGGCAAACCATCTGAAATGTGCAACAACTGGTTCCATTCATAACATTCTGGGATTTTTAGAAGGTTGAAAAGATGAGTGTAAAAGAAAAGTGTCACAGGAAAACACAAGATAGAGGCCTTATTTTAAGAGTCAGGCCCCTCCCAGGAGGAGGGGAAGGGCTACCATCATCAATCAATCAATCAATCAAATACATTTTTGTAACAGGAGTCATCTCAAAGATCGGTATCATCCACCTGCCGCGCTTGTTTAAAGTTGCATTCAATTATTAAGTCTTTATTTTGGTCTGAGGCAGAGACAGAGATGTCGTGGAGACCCATTTACTTTAACAACAGGAAGAATTTTGACATTGAGATCCGGGAAACAGGACACCTTTCTGTTTCTGTCCAAAACAAAGACAAGTGCAGTAAGTGGAATAGTGGATGTTAATAAGGCCTCTAACTTGGCCTCAACTCAATCATCTCCTGTCCATGATTCAAGCTACAGCACGATGAATACTTCCTGGATGATCGAGAGCGTTCATTAGCAAATTGTTTTGGGATAAATAACCCAATAGAAAATCCACATATCAACCTTCAACCATTGTGGCCATTATACTCTTGTGGATAAAAGTAATTTCAGCCGACAACAATGGCGCCTTTTGCTGTCTTTTGTCAAGTTTGATGGTCCACAATTCAGACCTGGTTTAGTCCGGGTTGAGGCTGGTTTAGTCGACCCTTACTTTATCTTGATACAGTAAAATTGAAAGTCCCACATTTTTATGATAACTGGCGGGGAGAGTTGTGTGCATATCATCAGTGCCTAAAAACGAGCTCATGAGCCATTATGTGGGAGTGATAGTCAGTTGTTTTCATAAATCCTGTCTTGTGTACTCCTTGCTGACAGGGCCTCCATTACTTGGAACTCACACTGCTTTAAGAGCTGTCACTGCCACAGCATTAGCCTCATTACTGGCTAAATGTGCCTTAATAGACCTGCCATTTGTTTTGTTCCAGACATTTTGCATCTGATTACTGTTTGGGAACATCAATCAAAAAAAAAAAAACAGTGTCGCTGGTTCACTGAAAATGCAGATGTCTATGTACTGTAAACTAATAATATAACTTCACTTTTAGGTCAAAGAAGGACATGGTTTGTAGAAGTCTAAGCTGCAGTTTAGTTTTATACATTAAGATACAGGGATATTTGTCTGTTTTACATTTCTCAAACTGTGACACGAACCACTCTTCGTAGTTAAGCGTCTTCAGGTACTCAGGGTCATATGCAATGTCTCAGCAAAAAGTCTCTGGGTTTGATTCCTGGGGCGGGGCAAGGCCTTTCTGTGTGGAGTTAGCATGTTCTCCCTGTATCTGTGTAGGTGTCCTCCTCCAGTTACCCCTGCCACTAAAAACATGCACAATCAGGGCCGGCCCAGCCAAACAAGCAGACTACGCCGCTGCTTAGGGACCCGAGACCACCAGGGCCCCCCAATTGTGCATGCATTTGTACTATAGTTGTTGTGTAAAAAGAAATTGAGAAATAAGTTGAATTTCCTTAAAATTTGTATATCTACCATTGATTTGAGTAAATAATTTCAAGAAAATTGCCAGTGGGGTAGATTTACTCTTGAATTAAGAAAAAAATATCAACAACATTCTTATTTCAGGTATGGTTTTATGTAATTCATTTAGGAGTAAAAAAAAAAAAAAAAACTTACCCCACTGGCAGAATTCTTGAAACCAAATCATTTTTATGTGTCTTTCCAGTGTAGTCTACCTTCTAAAAACCTAGTGAGTGGAAGGGTGGGGAAATTGGTTATACTGTATATATTGTATGTATCCGAAATTAACTTGAGGTTGCGATGGTCCCATGATATACAGGTGCTCGTCAAAAAATTAGAATATTGTGAAAAAGTTGATTTATTTCTGTAATTCCATTCAAAAAGTGAAACTTTTATAATGTATACATTCATTCCACACAGACTGATATATATCAGGTGTTTATTGTTTTTAATTTTGATGTTTATAACTGAAAACTAATGAAAACAGTGAAAATCAATGAAAATCAGTATCTCAGAAAATTAGAATATTGTGAAAAGGTTGAATATTGAAGACACCTGGTGCCACACTCTGATTAGATAATTGACTCAAAACACCTCAAAGGCCTTTAAATGGTCTCAGTCTAGTTCTGTAGCTACATAATCACTGCTTTTTTCATGATATACACATTTTTTCACAAGCACCTGTATTCCGCTTAGGGCCCTGTGAATGGTTGGGCCGGCCCTGTGCACAATAGGATCCTAAGCTAAGAACTAAGAACCTCTCAAATTCAGTCTGGGATTGTGAAAGTGAGAGAGCGAGAGAGTCCTCATTCTGCTCTGGTTAGATTATGGTCAAAGATTTATCTCACATTTGGAACAATAAGAGCTAAAATATTTGAAACAAATATATATAACTAATGCTTTTAGAGACGACATAGTTTTTTCCACAAAAAACTCACAATTTTGATGCAATTCTTACTCTCTTTTCTTGATGTCTGATATATACTATAAAATATTTAAAGTTGCACATAGTTTATAGCCAAATTATTTATTATTTTTTTTAATTATTTCAATTTTGGTGTATTCTAGACCCATTTTAGACCTGGTTAAGTTAAAAAAATGTTTTATCTGGGACTGGTGTTAGGAACTACTGGTCTAATGAACTGCAATCTTTTTAATTTGCTCATTGCGACCATTCAAACTGCAAATGATTTGAAGGTGATAAACTTGCAGAAGGGTGTGTAAATGACACACAGATTAAGACTAACTTTGTTCTCGTCAGCTTGATTAAACGGTTCCCAGATAAGACGACAGGCTCATGAACACAGTCTAATTGCTTATATCCCCCAATACTGTACCACATTAGCGTTTGCGTGTGCCCCAGGGATCACTGACCCTCAGGTCCAATTACCTCGCCAAACAAAAACACCTCCGCCATTCATCAAAGCTACACTGAGGAAAGAAGTGAAGGGAGAAGAAGGTCGCATTATCAGCAATTTATTGATATTTTGCAAGCAGAAAAACAAGACTTAAAATGAGCCACACCACCAGTAAGTGGGAGCTAACAAGCAGCAGGGCAATGGGGTAAAAGTGTCGTGACGCTGGTTTGTGGCCCGTCCCGGAGCCGGCCTCGGGGTCCTCCCACTGCCCAATGTCTCCGTGGGTCAGCCGGCTGCACACGGACACAGAGCACAACACTGGCCGGTTAGTGTTCGCATGCCAACGCCACATCCAGCACAACGTGTTTGAGTGTACAGGTAGCGGAGAGCGTGGGGTAGCTTAGCATTAGCGGCTAACGACGGTCAAGGAAATAGGGCTGCACAAACTTTTGGGGAGAAAATGGTTATTGTTCTGGTATTGCAGTTGCGATTAGATTTTTGGGTGTATGTTTTATGATGAAGATTCAGGTCAAGGTGCGCATTCCCCACATTAAAAACTGGGACAACAAAAGGGGAAGTTGTGGGGGGAGTCAAATTGTGACTTTTTCCCTCACATTTAGCGGTAAATCAGTTGGTTTGTAAAAGTCATACATACATTAAATGGCAAAATCAGCATTGAGGTGATAGACTTTTGTTTTTTTTAACTATTTTTTTATATTTTTTTTATATTTAAGGGAAAAGAAAAATAAGAAAAAAACAAACAAATAATAAAATTGAACAATTAGAACAGGGTGGGGCTCTGTTCCAGGCATCTCTGCTTGTATTGGGACCATTTCGACCAGTGCTGAAGAAAGATGTGTCCCTTGAGTCTCCTTGAGGGGGGTCTTTCTTTAGCTACTCCCTTGTTATGGCCTTTTTTGTTACAATAAAATAATGTTGAAAATGTACAGTATTTGACGCACACATGGCCAAAAGTTTCAAGAAAAAACTGTCTGATTCGGGCACGGAAATAGTGAAAACACAGGACACCTGGGACAGAGGTTGTGTAAAACTGGGACAAATCCATGGTTTGGGAGAAATTCACAGGGACATAGGACAGAGGACTATTTTCCCGGGTAAACTGGGACATCTGGTCACCCTAATATTAAATAACTTCAGAAACATTAAAATCTTATGGGCTCGACACACGGGAGGAGATGCTGCTCCTTCCCAAATAATTTCCTCTGGAGCTAGTGCGGCGAGGCAAAAATCGCAGCGCTCCTCTAGTCAGGCGACAATCGTGCACGTGAACTTTAGCTTAATGTGCACACGGGGCCTGCGAAGGGTTACAAGAAAGCAGCAAAATGTTTTAAGTTTTGCCCAATGTCTGGACAATTTTTCAGCCCAACAACTGTACTGTGATCCAGGCAGGGACTGTGTGCCATGCGGGTCATTGCCGCTGGTCGCCTATGTGTTGGGTTTCACCTCGGAGGGGAAGAGCTTCACCATTCGCTGTCATTTGTCACTCCCCGTGCATCGGCCCATTAGAGAAGACTGAAATACGAACCTCAAAACCAATACAAGAATCACATGTATTTGGGAACATGAGGTAAAAGGGGGTCCGTCCGATGTTCCCCAGCTGCATAGCCCAGTGTGCCATCGCAGTTTTCTCCTGACGTTATGGGTACGACCAGAGAGCATAAGTGCACACCTTGATAAATATTGATAGATTTTTTTGGTTTTCAGTTTTAAGAGTTTGATTGTAATCGATTGTGCAGCCCTACAAGGAAAAATGGATGGAAGTGGAGATGAGCAAGCAGATGGACTGTTCCAGAGCACAGGCATGCAGTT
>OMNZ01018940.1:0-10818 GCA_900303255.1 Lesueurigobius sanzi | reverse complement strand
GGGAGCAGCAGAACAGCTCCAGCACCCAGGCACCGAGCCAGAGCACCCAGAGGAGGCAGAGACACCACACCTCCACCCGAGCACCCACAGGACAGCACCCAGGCACCCAGACACGACAACCGCTCCCGAGGCAGACGGCTCCCTCAGAGGAAACACTGGAAGAACCTAAAAATGGCAGAACGCTAACAGGAGTCTAAAAGGAAAATCTAAATGTTATCATACAAACAATTACAGTATATACAATAATCAAAATATAGAATAAGTAAAATAGGACTGACAGAGTAAGTAGAGCGCATAGTGAAATAATAAATATGTCTAAAATGATAATTAATTAAAAGCTAAACTAAACAGGTGGGTCTTGAGCCTGCTCTCAAAAACATGAACGTTCTCCGCGGCCCTGAGCTCCTCCGGCAGGCCGTTCCAAAGGCGAGGGCTAATGTACAGGAAAGACGCCTCGCTGTGAGTGTGTGTCCTGACTTTGGGAATGACCAGGAGCCGGCTGCCGGAGGAGCGCAGGGGCCGCGACGGTTCATAGGGTAAAAGCAGATCTGAGAGATAAGAAGGGCCAAGACCATTAAGACACTTAAAAACCATTAGAAGAATCTTAAAATCGATCCTGAAACACACGGGGAGCCAATGCAGTGATTCTAAAACTGGTGTAATATGCTTCCGCCTCCTGGTCTTCGTCAGGAGACGTGCTGCCGAGTTTTTTTTTTGGGTTGAGTTTAGGTACAGTCCAAACTAACCCAAAGTGAACTGACAAAGCTAATGACTGCTCAATTATCTGACCTTCCTCACGTTTTTCTGTCAGAGCAACTACACGGTGCAGCACAAAATACAGCCACAACGTAAAGCACAGAAATACCCATATTGGCCAGTATTTTGCTTAAAATGCTAACAAATCGTTCACAACCGAGATTAGTTTACAGATCTAACACAATACAATATAAAAAGTACAAACAGTAGAATGAATGGTGTTAAATAGGGCTAAGAGTAGTTCAGGTTTTATTATTATTTTTTTTTTTAATATGCCTTGACTGAGATACCTGGACTTACCAGCAATACTACAAATCCCCAAAAATGACTCAATCTCAAATTGTGACGTTTTATCAATGAAAACCGTGTCCCTGATTTTACATTACTAGCTATTAGCATTAGCCTCACCGGCCAGTCATAACATGGCCGCCACGTTTGCCACGTCAACAAACATCATGTTCGATCTAGTGTTTTATATAATAACTTAGTAAAAAGTACACATTTATATAAAATACAGAGATAAGATACTAAATACTAGAAACAGAATGATAGAACTTTGACATTTCCAATATACAATACAAACAAAGACAAAGCAGATAAACATGAAGTCTGTTTAAATGAATGGCATGGAGGCCAGAGTTATCTATCACAGAGCGGTGAGTTATTGTACAGCAGTATAGAGAATGGTATGAACATGCTCTTGTAATGCTCACTGTGGCAGCGGAGCTGTAGGAGTCTGTTAGAGAAGGAGCTCCTTTGCCCCGCTATAGTCTGGTGAAGCTGTAGGAGTCTGTTAGAGAAGGAGCTCCTTTGCCCCTCTATAGTCTGGTGAAGCTGTAGGAGTCTGTTAGAGAAGGAGCTCCTTTGCCCCTCTATAGTCCGGTGAAGCTGTAGGAGTCTGTTAGAGAAGGAGCTCCTTTGCTCCTCTATAGTCCGGTGAAGCTGTAGGAGTCTGTTAGAGAAGGAGCTCCTTTGCTCCTCTATAGTCCGGTGGAGCTGTAGGAGTCTGTTAGAGAAGGAGCTCCTTTGCCCCTCTATAGTCCAGTGAAGAGACTGTGCAGATGATCTATTATCTATTATATGGTGTTTAAATGTCTGAAACGGATGCAAATTAGCCCAAGGCTACAATCCGGAGTGGTGTGTTTACATGCATGATTCTCATGTGTGTTCATTAACATGCACTGTCCCAACCAAATAAACAATAAAATAAAAAAATAAATAAACTTTCTGTGCATGTGGAAGTGGTGCTGAACAAAAAGTGTTTAGCTTTAACTGTGTCACTTTGAACTTTTAGATAAGTATTTTTATCATGTAAAGCTGTTATCCGCTGGTATGGCACCGACTTCGTCGTGTCAGGGGCCAGGGCCCATGAACCGATATGCTACATGGATCTGAAACGGCTTATTCAAAGTGTCCAAATGTCCACACTACTCCCAGCATAGTAGTCTCTATGTTTTGTAAAGGTGTCCAAATGTCCAGAAAGAAAAAAAGCAGCACACTGCAAATTCCCACAACACTGTAAACCCTGATTTGCTGGGATAACTTAGAAAAGTGAGGAAACCAAGCAGAGTTAACTAGGTATAAAGGTTAAATGTACTTGAATAATCCAAAGCAAGTAAAAACACTTAATTATTTATTTATATAAGTTATGTTCGCTCATCATTGCAAAGAATGTATTTGACTCAAGCATGGTGAGCTTGGATAGATAGAGTGTGAGCTAGTTACATGACTATCTAAGGGAAACTTTTCATGATAGCTGCACATTGTGAGTTAGATAGCTAGGTTTAGGACAGTAGTGCTACTCTTTATTAAAACATGTTACAAATGCTTAAATATTTGCTGTCACTTCACCATTTCGCGAACTTCGAGCAAAGTAACTGACATATTTCTAGCTCAGATTACTATTCGGGTTTACAGTGAATGCATCTTGAAAAGAAGTGAGCTAAGATAGAAATAAAATTTACCAAATGTGCTCCTCCAAATTTTTTAGAATTCTTTTTCAGAATTCATGAGCCCGTTCACTGTATTTTTCCTATAGAGTTCAGGATCGTGATGTCATATCGCAAAGTATTATGGGATTTGCAGTAGGTTTTTTCCATAATAAACGAATGGAGGTTTTAAAAGGTAAAATACGTTAATAAATAAGTTATCCTTCAAATAAAAGCATTCTGACGCTACAGTGAGTTACTGTAGATGTATTTACCAGCAGTGACTCAGCAGCTAACGGAGCTGTTCCACGGCCCTTTTCTCCACTTTTTATAATGTTTCTAGCCAGGTTAGTCTATGGACAACGTTTGCCAGTAGCTGCAACAGTGGATTTTCCCAAACTCTTTAGCCATCGCATGTTGCATGAATAATAAAAAGGGAATGATTAACAAACAAAAAATTAACAATCAAATGTGTCTTTGCTGTGACCTCTCCTGAGAACTTTCCATGTCGATGGTGAGAGTGTCACGTGCACTGCTCCCTGACCTGATTTACAGTATCGTCGCATTTTGGTGACACAGATCAGCGGCAATGGCATCCAAAAACCCATATATTTAAAGAACTGCTGCAGTAGTTGAGTCTGGTATCTAAGTACTCTTGTATCGCTGAAGTTTATGGCCCACGTTTATGAAGTAGATACACTTATGTTTACAGCACCACCATATTTTTCACCTTGTTATCATGATCACCACGCATATAGTTACAATGTACTAACAATAGCCGCCTGGGAAATTCATTCTTGCACTGCAAATTACACAGAAAACCTATCTTCATTGAGTTGTTCTTGGTTGTATTGTAATATTGGAATAATGATTAGCATTTGGTTATCAGCAAATCCTTCATGGGAGAAATAAATAAATATAATGTTATAGGACAAGACTGTAAAATATACAGTAGGTGATAATTGTCTCATCTCACTCCTACCTTCCTTACCCCCCCCCCCCCCCCCCTTCCTCCCCCCCCCCCCTCTCTCTCTCTCTCTCCCCTTCCTCTTTCCTTTCACTCTCTCTACCTTTCTCCATTGTCTCTCTCCTTCCCCCTCTCTTCATTTTGTCTTTCTAGTCCCTTCCTCATCTCCTCCCCACCCCCTCCTCCCTCTTTCCTCCCGCTCTCCTCTCCCTCCCTTCCTCCTTTTTCTTGCTCTCGCTCCTCCATCCCTCCCTCTTCTCTTTCTCCCCCTCTCTTTCCACCCTCTCTCCGCCCTCTTTCTTCCATTTCTCCTCTCTTCTCTTTCACCTCTCTTCTCTCTCCTCCCTCCCTCCCTACACTCCCTGTACTCTCGCTCCTCTCCTCCCTGCTCCCTCTTTCCTCCCACTTTCCTCTCCCTCCATTCCTCCTTTTTCTCTCTCTCCTCTCTTCTATCTCTTCCCTCCCTCTCTGTTGTTCCACCATCAAAAGATACCAACAAAGAACACAATATCAATAAAGAACATATAATCAAAGTATTGATCATGGTGCTGTGGGTTCACTGTGGCCTGTAAAGAGTAGAGTAGGGGGGGGGTTATCAGAGGTGCGCCCCGGGACCCATCTCCCTCTGAGTCCAGTCATTTTAGATTAGATCAAATACTGATACCAATGTGTGTTTTTCATTTTGCATATTACAATATAGACCTGCTTTCGGGTACCTCTGCTTGATATTTCATGCTTTACTGTTAAAGTAATGTGCAAGCTCATTATTTAAAATGTTCTGGTGTTAGGCCAGTTTACTCTCTTAACTTCTGTGAACTGCTATGTGACGTAACCTACAGGTGAGGAACAAGGATGGGTCACGAGAAGTGAAGAAAAAAACAAAACCACTGTTCTAGACACATTAGTCTAAGTTATGCGAAATACCAAGACGTCCAAAGTAGTTGATGAATGAGTGAAAAGAATAATCTTGCCCCACTCCTATTATTATTCAGGAATTCCTTGAAATTCAGTGTTGGAGCCAGGGCTGGATTCTCATGTCTTGCATAAGGAAACAGCCTGTGCAAACCATGCAGGCATCTGGTTCATTAACAGAGTAACACAAAAACATCTTCACTAGAAGAGGCTCCTGGACACCATGCATGTGTCGGGGAGCCTCATTTATAAAGCTGGCTACGCACAAAATGAGGCCCAATCTTTGCGCCGCCGCTCCTCTGAGGCAATGGTGTTGTAGAGGACACAAACTGACTGTGAAACATTGAGCACCACCACACAGACTATATACTGTAGCTGTCATACAAAGTACTCACTTAAGATTGCAAAGAGACGAGGAAAAGCAAGAAAGGCTGCGAGGGGAAGCCAGTTTGAGGTCATGTTTGGTCACATTTCAAATACCGCTGGTTAATATCAACTTTAATTTCTTCAGAAATGACAAATAATAGAAAATGTGAGCCACTACTCACAGTCTTTGTGTAAAACATTTCGGCTGCAGTTTGTCTTTATACTTTGACAAAGTGTTGCTGTCATCAGTGACGTGCACGCTTGGGCGCACTTATACCCATGCACCTGTGCCCACTGGCACTGACTCTGACTGAAGCATTTTAAACAGAAAACAGGAACGATCCCACATCAACTCCCAGCTTTTATGAACTCATCTCTGGACATTTGTCAGATTACTAAACGGAGATTAGGTCCAAAGCACGGGTCTAATGCCATTCAGAAACTATACTGTCTTTACTCCATTTCTCCCTCGTCACTCACCTCATGGACCCATCATGTATTTCCAAATGTTTTATTGACGGGATTGATGCAATACGTAGGATCAGAGAAACAGAGATCCCTTTTCATCTCAGATCTACAGCTTGTCGCTGCTGCAGTTAGTCTCCTTCCTCTCTGTCTCCCGTTTTGGTAAAAACCGAATGACTTGCTTGATGGTTTATTGATATATTGCATGTTACGATGGAGTCTGCTCAAATAAACTTTGGCGATGGTGAGTTCCTGAAAAGCTGAACTTTCTGAGCGGCAATGAAACATTCTTATCTTTATCACTCTCCTTTGATCTGTGTACTTTAAACTTTAAACTTAGGCTGTGAATGATCTCAACTCATAAAAGACAGCAACAGTACATCACAGTATACATTAGGGATGCACCAATACCACTTTTTCCAAAACCGATACGAGTACGGGACGAGGCAGATTGTAAAAAGACAAATAAAAAGTGGCTAAAAACTTCAAACGGGGATTCTACATTTATGGATTAGTTTCTGTTTGTAGAGAACCTGCAGATCCTTCCCACTCTGTGCATCGCACACGGAGGAGCTGCACTTCAGGTGAATCTCTGTAAAGTACACTTCTGTCCAGCGCAGCTTCAGCAAATAAGCTCCAAACAGTAATCTCGGTGTGCTCTGCTCCTCTGTTTGTTTGGTGATGCTGGTGCTGGAACGCTGTTCTGAACTGTACTTTAACCCTGGGTATTGAGCCCGTACTCGATACTGGCTTCTCCAGCTGCTGTTTTTGCTGTGTGACAAAGTGCTTGTGAATATCTTAAGTGCTGTGTGCAAAGTGCCCTGTAACAAGTGGCTTGTTCATTACACAGTGTGAACCTGGTGTACACGCTGGTAATGGTAATTGGACTAAACATGTCATTGTCACGCTTTTGAGCCCACAGAAAAAAAAGGATCTTGATCGTAATATGTAAAATGACAAGATTATAGTTTTTGTATTGTTACTAGACATTTACTTTACTTTATTTATTACAGGACAGTGCATATTAACCAACAGTACAACTGTATAATGTGCCAGACTTGTATAATATAACTAGACAGGCTAATTTTCATCTGTAGTATTTGCCAGATGTACAGAGGGCAACCTACAAAAAAGTACAGGGTTAAAAATACAATTACAAACATTATATTACACAGTAGCGAAAAAGTCCAACAATGAAGCAGATGAGCAAATAGAGAGAATACGATAAATGAGAATGACAGAACAGACCAGCAGCAAACATTAAAAAGCGGTGTTTATTCTGAAAAAGTAGTGTCTGGTACAAATGCTCAGTATTTCACACGTCTCTGTCTCCATTTAATATTCCAAAACATTATTTATTTGATTGGATGTTATTTACAAACCTCAAAGACTGCCATTCTTTAGGAGAGAGCCAAATGACCATCCTGTACAAAGGCTGCCCCAGTATACCCTATAGAGCTCTACACACATGTTCTGAAATGCATGTGGTTCTTGGTAGAGTAACAGTTCATATTTTAGTCTTCTCTCAGATGCTCCTGGCTGTGATTAAAACGAGTCCTATGGGCTGAATTATGATTTTGAATATAGCACATTATAAGAGTTTCCCGCCCGGAGTGGAGTGGGTCGGAGGTGAGGAGGAGAGAGTGCGTCTTGGCTCCAGTTTTGTGTTTCCAGCTGTGAATACTTTGGGCTGTTCTGTTTGTTGTGTCTGAACTCTTTCCCAATAATTAGACTGACGGCATTTTCATAGTTTCTCAACGTTATGTGCCTTATCTGATGTTTTAGCTCCGTGTCTGTCCGTACAGTTACTAAACATTTCCTGTAGTATTTAGACAACTATCTTCGGAATATGCATTTCAAAGTAGTTGTAATCAAATAATTTTGTTGCTTTTCCCCCCTATTTACATGCAGTGTTATTTTGATCACTTCAAGTAAAGTACAGATACAGTAATGAAGTACTTTGTTACATGCCACCTCTGGTTGTGAGGGACTTAAAAAATTACTGGACCAGATGCCAATGACCGCCAAAAAATCTGTTATACTAAAATATATAATTGAATAGCCGTGTTTTTCAAATAATAAAAAAAAAATTGCCTGTTTGTATTGACCTCCCTCTCCCCAGACACTTATCCTTCTCCCTTCCAAGCCTTTCAAATAATTGTTCATCTTTAAGCAGTTATTTTTTCACCTTTCAATGTAGTTATAAACATTTTCTCTAGCAACCAAACTTCTAATTCTACTAAAATGACTTGTTCCTGAGTTGTTTGTGCTTTTTTTTTGTGGAAATCAGTGTGCTGGGTCGAGTGCAGCTGTAGTTCTTCCTCCCTCTATTTCCAACCCCATAACGTGCCTAGTCAATTACCCATGGCTCGATTCAATTAAAATGAGCCCTCACAAAAGAAACAGTCCTTTTTGAGGAGTAAACTCGGGCGTACAGCCGCTCAGACATACAGGAGTCTCATGTCTGTGGAACTCATTGTGAAAACCTCCGACACTCTCCTCCAAATGCACATGCAAATGAAGGCTCTATTTACACTGAAATTCCAAAAGTCTGCAGCTGAGGCATATGGACATTTATGGAAGTTAACTGTGCCTCTGAATGATCGTGCTGGCTTTTCCATCAAAGGTTGCATATAACTCTATAACTAACTTTAACTTACATTAACTCTTCCTGTAGACACAGGCGGTGTCTTTTGGAACACCCACAAATTGTCACATTAGAGGCTCAGGCTACAGTGAGTGGGAAAACTACCAACTGCTCTATCACTACTTTAACAAATACTGAATTATGGATATGCAATATGCAATATAGTGGTGCAAAGGCCCAAATGTATCTATAATATAAAGTAGTAGCCACCATGCTACTATCAGCACAGTGCTGGTTTTTCACTTCTGTTGACAATTTGCTGTATCAAAACATTCATAAAGACTACATTTTGACTTGGCTTTATTTGTCTGTGCTAAATATGATTTTATTCTGCCAGAATATGTCTAAAACAATTAATGCTAGAATTTTCATAACAGACTTCCTTCCCCTAGTATGACGCATTCTTTAACTAACTGATTCTCATACATTCACGGCGTCGCCTCCCATGATCCTTCCCCTCCTTACTGATGATGGGCACCTGGGAACTCTGGGCCTCATTCATGAATATTTTCTTAAGAAAAAGTTATTAAGTACAACTTAGGAGAAACTTAAGAAAAACTTAAGTCTGATTCACGAAGCGTTCTTAAGAAGACAAAACTGTTCTTAAAGAGAGATGCCCCAAATTCATGAACGTGACACTAAGAACACCACTCCCCTCATTATCAGGACATTTACATCATATTGACTATGTTAACACAAAGACACACCCTCTAATCTTCCATATATGGGCATGACCAGAGCAGGAGGCAGTACTCCTGATCTCTCCTCTGATTACGACAGGTGTGACTACACTAACTATCTCTGCTCTATACCACCACTGATCACTTTCATTCTCTCAAAAAATATATCTTTACGTTAAATAATTTTTCAGAAAATGTGAATGTGCTGTGAAAGACTTAGAATTTTTGGGTCCATTTTGACTGTGATAATATTCTAAAACTGCAGATTTTTTGTGTGTAAGAGTCCTCCTGACTGTTCTTAGGATTTGTTCTTCCAGAAGAACTCTTTCAGCTAAGAACAAATTCTGTGAATGCCAAAAATGTTCTTAAGTAGGTCTTAAGAACAAATTTGTTTGTAAGTTTGTTTCGTGAATGAGGCCCAATCACACTCCCCGAGGGGGTGGGACAGGAAACCATGCAGACATGTAGACCTAGGCCCATTCATGCAGGCTCTAGAGTCTAGACTCACCATGAGGCCATTGGACTGTTGTTCCATTAGGGGTAGGCAGGATTTATCGTTATTAACATGACGCTCATGACCTAGACAGGCTCTAGACTTAACATGAGGCCATTGACATACAACAACCAAAAACAAACAAACGGAAAAACCAAAAGAATATTTGACGTTCATAGTTCCACTATAGGCCTTGAAAAAAAGACCTGAACCTCATATCCGAACTTTGCAGCCGATCGTGACAGTAGTCGAGCCGCTGCCTGCTCTCCCTTGATGGTCTCATTATAAGGAGCTTCTGAACTGCTCTTGGTCTGACCCGTCACCTAGGACCTGTTTGCCATGGGAGACCCACCAGGAGCATAAGACAACAGAGCTCTATAGATTCATTCAGGTGCTCAAACCCCTCCATCACAATAAGGTGGCGGCTCGAGGAGGAGAACCACCACGATGGGTGTAAACCATGTCTAATAAAAAAAAGCATGACAAAAGCATCAACAAAATAATCTCTAGTTAAAACAGCAGATGAGCTTCAAAGTATTGCATTTAAAAATACATTTATGATTAATTTCTAACTCAATATAATGTAATTATATATATCTATACAGTAATTATATGGAGTAAAGTCATGTAATTATGTAGACATTATTTGGGGGGCCCCCTGCAGTGCCTCTGGGGTCCTCCTTTTGGGAACCATTCGCTATAGAGCCTAAAGAACCCCTCAACTTTCTTCATAACCACCACTTCACTGATGTAAACCTATTAATCCAAAGTGCGTCATAATTAGATAAACATGGAAAGCGCTCATTCAGTCCTGTTTGTCTGCTCGCTGAGGTGGATCAGAGTGTGACCCGCCCACAGCGGTTTCCCACGGCGACGCACTCCCCTCTCAGCACTCATTAACAGAGGTCAGACCTGCGCCAAAACTGAACGCACTTCCTGTTTCCTATCGGCGAACAGGCCTGGCACGGCTCGATAAGGACGTGTTACTCCTCTCATGTTTACTTCAACCCATGAAGCACTTGATCATGTTTTTCCCACACATTAGGCATCATAGGGATTTTTAAAAATGATTTTTTATTACTCACATAAAGTTATCTTATGTCAGTGCGGACCACTGGAGGGCCTCAGAGGTGCAGAAGGTCCCCAAATCATGGTCTGCAAAACAAGTACACTGAAAACAAAAAATGTTTGAAAGGAATTTTAAATATACAGTATTGTTAAATTGTGTCACTTTAAATCATTGCTTCGTCTACAGTTATTGCCATTAATTATTTCTTTCATGTGAAGAGTTCGTTTGCAAAAGCAGATATCTCCATTTTGAATTTTTTACATTTGTATTACCTTACTCTACAGGTAGCACCAGTAAAGTTAAAGGTGAATTAATTTGATCAATAATAATAATCTAAAATAGATCTGGTCATTAAAATCTCATCTACAAAAAGAGAAAACTACAAGCATATGTTGATTTTTGTCAATGGCACTTATCTGTTTTTGCAAATAAACTCTTCATGTGTAGTTTCAAGTTGTAAAACAAGAAATTATATTGAATATAGCAAAACCTTCAAAGAACACTGTCTAATACTGTCCTACTTATGTATGATGTA
>OMNZ01018935.1:5942-17132 GCA_900303255.1 Lesueurigobius sanzi | reverse complement strand
TTTTTAACATTTTTAACCCTTTCATTGCCAACTTTCTGTCACAAAGTTTCTGTACTTTATTTCCAAAAAAACAGAAAGTTGGCAATGAAAGGGTTAAAAATGTTAAAAAGTGATAATTATTTTATATGTCCGGAAAGAGGAGGGTCAGACCTTTAAAATAAAAATTTCAAAAAATATTAATCCTTTAGTAGTTTTTTACAGCTTTTTGAAATTTCAGAGCACATTTTTGTGTCGAAGGAACCACAACGGGAGTTTTTTACTGAAATGGCCACTACATGAACAAATTTTGGCTTAGAAACAAATCCTTTGGGTCGTCTCTCACAGACCAGAAATTTCCCATTTTGCATTAAAAATATTAAAAATAATACATTTTTTGTGTTTTTTTTGGAAATAAAGTACAGCAACTCTGTGACGGAAAGTTGGCAATGAAAGGGTTAAAAATGTTAAAAAGTTATAATTATTTCATATGTACGGAAAGAGGAGGGTCAGACCTTTACAAACAACAAAAAAGTAAAAAAAAAATATCAATCCTTCATTTTTTTTACAGCTTCTTGAAATTTCAAAGCACATTTTTGTGCTAAAGGAACCACAAGGTAACTGTTTTAAAGGTGTGCCAGAGGGTTAAATGAGCTGTTAGTTAACTCTTCTGACGCGGTTTCCCATCCAGGCGGACTTGAACTATAACGTCCAGGACGACCCGGCTGCCTTCTACGGCGTCACCAGTCAGTACGAGAGCTCTGAAAACATGACTATCACCTGCTCCACCAAGGTCTGCTCCTTTGGCAAACAGGTGGTCGAGAAGGTGGAGGTAAGATCTCACGGTCACAGCGCGCAGCCGTGTACTGCCCTGGCATCTCAAAGGCACTAATCCAGTTTGTTTATTTTTAGACGGAGTACGCCCGCTTCGAAAATGGCCGCTTTGTCTACAGAATCAGCCGCTCGCCCATGTGTGAATACATGATCAACTTCATCCACAAGCTCAAGCATCTGCCCGAGAAGTACATGATGAACAGTGTGCTGGAGAACTTCACTATTCTGCTGGTGAGCGCATGATATGTTTGAACAAGAGCTGCCTAATTAATAAATAGGGCTGGGTACCTTTCATGTTTTTTTCGATACTAGTACTTTAACGATAATTGGTTTACGATACCGAAACCTGAACGATATTTTTTTCGATACCTATACTAAATTATTGGTCATCTACACAAAAAAGTAAATATCTAGAAGGTTAAATGACCCAAATTCATCTTATTTATCTAAATTTGAGCTGTTTTAGTGGCTCATTTGACCTAATTCTAACCACTTGTTTTGACTTGCTTTACTTAGTTCCTTTTTTATTTAAATTAATTTACCAATGGGGTAAGAAAATTGGTCGTTGGGCAGTTTTATTTCCCTAATTCAAGTGAGATTACCTTAGAATCAGTAAAAATTGTCATGAAATAAACCAAATAATCTAGATGACAGTAGTAAATGTGCCTAATCTAGTCAAAACTGCTGTAAACAAGACTAATATTCTCAAATTGAGTCATTTATCGTCGTGCTTGATTTTTGTTTTGTTGTAGAACCATGAAACAGAACAATAATGATGTAAATTGGGCTACTGCCAGCATCAGACATCTCTCACATGGATTAGAAAACGCTACTTTCATACGGTATAAAAAGGAGATTAACAACCATTTGTACTCTAGGCCCATATGTGTGGATTAAATGGATTTACTATTGTGTGGGGATTGATTTAAAGCCACGCTGTGAAACATTTCAGCCAGTAAATAGAATAAAATACCAGCATTCGTTTTATTATGGATGTTTTTACTGGTGAAAATGCCTTAAAGCAGGGGTGTCCACACTTTTGAAGTGTATACGGCCTAAAGGGCCACAGATTGATGACTAGAGCAGTCAAACATTCAACAGGATTGATTCAAAATAGGTTTAAAACTATCCCCACACCTGGATTTAGTCTGGAACTTTAATGCAAGCTCTGTCCCACAATAAAAAAGTTTTTGAGGTTTTAATTGTGCAGAATTGTTAAACTTGCAGAAAAAGCACCCCTGCCTTAAAGAAACATGAAGTACCACCTTATTATATATTTCACTTTCCCACTGTACCACCAGGCATAGACCAAGATCCAATATACCTAAACTGGGCTAAATTATGTTTAAACTGGGTGTAAACTGTCTAAACTAGCCTGGTCTTACCGTAACCCTCGTACTCATTTCGTACAGAGGGTCTGGATCTTCACAATTGAGCTCCGTTTCCAGGTGAGAGGGACTCCTTGATTTTATACAATCGCTAGCGTTTGGTCGTGACATAATGACGTCACCTACAACAGCTGCCTCCCCCGCTCGCTGAATGGCTCGGAAGAAGTTTTTCCGATGTATCGCGGCCACTGAGATCAGACCCAGATGTAACGTGTAGGGAAATGATAACTGACCGGAGTTTATGGATGGCTAAGGCCAGGCTATGTCTAAACCAGAAAAATGCAGAACTTAAATGTGCTATAAAGGCATAAAAGACATTCAAATAAAAAAATAACATCTAAACTTCTTGATGGCTCTAACTATCACCTGAAGACACGTACCAGAGTTTGTGAAACGCTGATGTGAGTGTTTTAAAGCAGGTTTTAGCCCAGCTTGACTCCAGAAATGTGGCTGCGACAGGAGAGGCATCCAACATAAAAATATACCGACTCTCTGGCATCTCCGCAATTAACCGACTGATGCAAGTTTCAGCCGTTTTCGTTTTGCCTTTTTCTTCTTTTTCTTCTTTTTCTTCATTTTTAATATTTGATTTCTAATTCCTGTTCAGGTGGTGAGCAACAGAGAGACCCAGGAGACGCTGCTGTGCATGGCGTGTGTCTTCGAAGTGTCCAACAGCGAACACGGGGCCCAGCACCACATTTACCGCCTGGTCAAGGAATAACGAACACGAACTCAGCCCCGTCCCGCGCTACAACGATGGCCTTCATGAGTCTCTATCAGCCAAATACTTTTTCTCGCGAAGGAACCAGCTGCCTTGTGTGTAACGCTGCCCCCATTACTGCAGTTTTTTTTCCCGAGCAGCGGAGGACACGGCAGGATTGCAAAGACTTTGAATCAGCCCGCGAGGATCCCCATTAAAATGTTGACCAAAACTTTTACCACCCTTGGCGTCTGCCATCGTTTTTGCTTTTCCGCTTTTCAATGGTGATGCGCTGGGCCTTGGTTGTTTTTGGGGAGCCCCTCTCAGGTGATTGGAAAAACACGACTGGCCTAATATATGTGTGTGTGTATGTGTGTGTATGTGTGTGCGTGTGTGTAAAACCTGCCAATGGACATTGAAGTTCAGACCCTGTGTTTTATCAATATCCCGAAGGACCAACACTACTATCATCTGTTGTGATTTTGTATAGAAAGCTAATTGAGTGTCTTATTACACAAAAAGGAGATGTCCCAAAGAGAAGAATCATATTTGTACCCTTTTATAAATGTTTTAATTGTAATAGTGTCTAAACAGGATAATAGTATCGTATACACTATATTTTAATTCAATAAATCGCAAAAATGTAATTAAGAGATACTGTATAAAACAAGTCAGATACAATTTATAGAATTGCAGATGGATATGAAACATAATCAAAATGGCCTAACCCAGTGAGATGCACTATCAAGCCTATGTTCAAGTTAAAGTGTCCCAAATTGACAGAAATAGAGCTTTAATATTTGAAGAGTTTATTTGCAAAAACAGATAAGTGCCATTGACAAAAATCAAAATATGCTTGTAGTTTTCTCTTTTTCTAGATGAGATTTTAATGACCAGATCTATTTTAGTGCATCAGAAATATGAAGTCACTTGTTATTGATCAAATTAATTCACCTTTAACTTTACTGGTGCTACCTGTAGAGTACGGTAATACAAATTTAAAACAACTTAGCAAAAAAATCAAAATGGAGATATCTGCTTTTGCAAACGAACTCTTCCTTTACATATTGACCACTAACTTTTTAACAATATTGCACCATTTCAAACTGAAAACTAACCATCGCTGTCAAACAAGTGACTTTTATACATGTTCATCGCGCAGTATGGTAAATAAATGATTCCTATATTAATCCAAAACCAAAAAAGGAGACCGTAGGAGTTGGCGTCTGCAGGTTTGTCTTTGTAATACACAGCTGCATGAAGTGCCTTGAATGGGAGCAGTCAGTTCGGAATAAGAAGTAAGTTAAACAAATGTACATGTTTTAAGATCATTTTATGTCACTCTAGTGTCTGTGTTGCTTCGTGTCGATGCCAGCTCTCCTTTTGTTTTCGTCCTGTGTGTGAAAAGTCTGAATCGATGCGACGTTAAGCACAATAATCACGGATACTATCGGCTGTCTCCGCATGGAATGACAAGTGCTCTTCGAAGCCCTCCCGCTGACCGTTGCCGTCCGGACATTTCCTCTCAAAATCTGGTCATGGTTTGGTTTTCGTGCCAGGACTGTATCTAGACCAGCCGGACCAAAGACACTCGGAATGACCTGCAACGACAACCTTTTGGGCAGAGGGACTACGCAACTATTAAGGGGTCATTTTTATTACCAGCCATTAAATACAGGATTTGGTCAATGTTGTTGTCAGTTGTATTTGGTCGAATTAGCGTAATATGTTTGTAAGTGAATAGAGCGATGCTAAATCTAATTGTTATTTGTTAATTGTAATATTTTGAAAGTGCCTAACATGCAGCAAGTGCATTATTTTGCAGAAACATGTATATTTATAACTTTTTTTTTTTTTTTACCTCATTAAATTATAGGTACATAAATAACCACTCACCATCAGAATAAAAAGTCATGCCAGTAAACTATTGACCATGCCCAGTGTATTTTATAATTTCAAATAGTTTCCTTCTTGCTAATGCCTTCCTTTCTTTCTTGACGGCATTATACTGATATGCAAAACAACATTAATATACAATATAAAAAAAAGAAAGTAATAGCACTCAGGCAGCGGTTAGTTATTCTCTTAATCAAACCACGTGTATAAAATGACTCCTTAATAGTGGTAAACCTTTATATGTCATACACATAGACAGCAATCACTCGATGACATCATCAAATGTCAAATCTATCATTTCAGTTTTCAAGTCAAGCTGGTTTTGCAGATGTAAAGATCGTCATTGTGTTGTTACTGGTGTCTTGTCTGTGCCAGCTGCATATTTATCTGCTTTTTTTTTTTTTTTTTTTTTAATCTACATGTGGCACACAAATTCTATCTGTAATCACAAATCCAAAATGGCCTTGAAAATTTGGACCAGTGCTGCTCATGTGTGCACTTAAGAGTTTAACTACGGTGCTTTGTATAAAACTGACAGTAACCTTTATTACAGATGTTGTGTATATCTTTGATATTCTAATGTTTATCCTATTTTGTGAAAAAGAGTACCTTTAGGAGAAGCCCCGCCTAGTGGTGTGTGTTGGTACTGCACAGGGTCTGATCTTTGCTTTGTAACCCCTCCCTTATGGCTACAAGTAGATATTTTCTAGCTTTGTAGAGACTTTGTACCCATATGCTATTCACTTGAAATAAATGGTCGATTCAAAACTGTGCTACTTTGTATTCCTCATATTTTTTTATTCCATTTTATTTTAAGGAAGGAATATCCGCTTGTTTAATTGCTTGTATGTCATATAAATAAATATATTGTGATATGTTAGCAAGACCAAGTACAGACACAAAACTTGAAGAATAACTTTCGAGTGACAAAAATGTTGGAATACAAATCCATAAATGTTTCATTATAATCAGTGACCACCAGAGGGTGCCATATCCAAATAAAACATCCTGGTTTTCCTGGATTTCTCATCCTGGTTTTTAGGCTTTTAGGAATTTTCTAACTAATACGACTTTTTTGTTTTGTTGCTTTTTTTGGACGACTAATTAAGTCAACTAAGCAAAGGGCAATCCCAGTCACTTATATCTGATCTGCATTGGCCTAATACAATGTTCGATGTGAAGGCTTTAACGAAAGTGTTCACTCTAAGCACTTATTGCACCAACAACGACAAACGCATGTGCGAACTGGGCACGGGACATGTCTAATGGAGACGGCAGAGGTCAGAGGTCACCACTTATGCTCAAACACGAGACTCCTAATGCACCAATCTCTTTATGAGTTACACAAGGCATTTGTACAGCAGAAAGCTGATTACGCCCTGAGTCTGACTATAGAGACTGTTATGTGACTATAGAGACTGTTATGTGATGATGGATTTCAGTCACAGTAGGTTTATTCAAAGCTTGTAAATATACACTGACATGCACCATAATAATCTCTTTGATCTGCTTGTTTCCCATTTCACTCACTTGATTGTATTTCACAGAGTAACTGAAGGTTTACTCTCCACTGTTGAAACTTGTGCCCTAAGAAAAGTTTATCTTGTCTTTTTACCTGAGCCCCAGTGTGTTAAAGAGACGAGCGTGTGGGGGCGTGTCCCAGACCGAGAACAGCCTGTGTTTGTGTTCAGCGCCTCACTCTCACTCAGGCTGTCCCGCGGAGAGGATGCACTGCGCTCAACTCTGCTTTCACTCAGCAAGAAGCAACCGGGGAGTTGGACGGGGCTAGGACACAAGGCAAAGTGGACAGAGGCATGGGGTCCAGGACTAAAGAGAAGCATACCCACTTGGAGTGACTTTTTTTTGCCCCACAAACTACAACTTCTCGCGTGCAAGGAAAAGGGAGACTCATGTCTCGTGGATGGGACTGAGTTGTGGACCTATAGCAGACTCTGACTAAGTTCTGATCAGAACTTGCTCCTGATGGAGGAAGAGGGAAAGATCTCCGTGTGGGTGTGTCGGGAGGAGAAGCTGGTGTCGGGACTCACGCGACGCACCACCTGCGCGGACGTGGCGCGCGTGCTTCTAGAGGAGCAGGGTGCCCGGCTTTCAGGCGCACCGCAGTCCTACTGCATTGTAGAGAAGTGGCGCGGCTTTGAGCGAATTTTGCCGAACAAAACGCGCTTGATGCGCCTGTGGGCTGCTTGGGGCGACGAACAGGAAAATGTCCGTTTTGTGCTTGTGCGTAATGACGCGTCTTTGCCAAGTGGACCACGTAGCGCTGAAGCCAAGGTGGTCCCGAGCAAAGATAGCCCTGCGGGGCCCCGAGGTCATGGGTGGACCACCGTGTCCCAGGAAAAACAACGGCGAGTGGTTCGGAAAGCCTTTCGAAAGTTGGACAAAATGAACCGCAAGAAGGAGCTGGTGACCAACAAGGACCACGGCTCAGTGGAACGGATGGAGACCCTGGTCCATCTTGTGGTGTCCCAGGACCACACTATCCGGCAACAGCTTCAGCGCATGCGCGAGTTGGACCGGGACATTGAGCGATATGAGGCCAAGGTGCACCTGGAGCGCGTGCAGCGTCACGGGCTCAACTATGTCCAGGACACATACCTCCAGGACGCAGCGGACAGTGGATCAGCGGAAGACAGGCGCAGTGTGCAGGACGCGCTGGCCCAATTTGAACAGTACGCTATGTGCTGTGAGGAGCTCGTGCGTGTCCAGGATGAGCTGACTGAGCGCGAGGAGCTTGTGGATCGCATCACAGCTGAGATCCAGGAAGAACTGAACTACCGCTGGATGGAGCGCCGGCGCGAGGAGGCACCAGGGGACACGACTGGAGAACAGAAGACAGAGGAAGCCGGTGCATGTGACACTGAAGAGCCAGAAGGTCTGTCTGTGGATGAGCTGGTTCTGGAGGAGGAAAGGATTCGAACTCAGTTGGATACCAGTCTGTACATTGGCCTCAGGCTGAAGACAGACCTTGACTCCACCCGGGCCCAACTGGACTCCAGTCTGGTCCAGTGGCAGCACCGTGAGCAGGATTTGCTGGAAATGTTGGACCTTCTGGCCCGAGAGGACTCAGTGGAGGAGCCTCAGGACTCGGGGGAAGGGGCCGAAGGAACTGAAGTAACAGTGGGACCCGGGGCAGAGCCCTGGGTGGAGCAGGCTCGAGGTCTGTCCAAGTCCTGCACCAACGATGAGGACTCGGACACTGGCCTCAGCTCAATGCACAGCCAAGACTCAGACCATACTCCTGTCTGCGAGTCCCTGGTTTAGACCCACCACTCAAATCAGTATTGACAATAAGCCTTTTAATGCACCTCTTTTGAGCAATAAGTCCAGTGTAGTGTAGCAAGAGTCAAGGCCACTGTCTCTATTTCCCAGCAGGATTGGGTTAGACTAGAACGGTCTCTGATGGACTATTTACCAGCTAGTCTTCCATTCATGTCTTCCATTAATGTGTATGCAATGTCTGCAATAGTGATGTTCTGCACATGGCATCTTTAGATCTAGACCTCAGCTCCAACCAGAACCTTAAGGACAGGATATGCATACACAGTGTCAGACAAAGTTAACTCATTTTTCACTTAGATTTGTGGTCATCTGAATTTTGTTTCAGCACAAATGACTGTCCTGTAAAAGTGGCGTCAAAATGCAGCATTTCCTGTAAACCCTGGCCCATGTGCTCCATGTGCTGTGTCTTAAGAACTGCAGCTGGGGCATAATCCGCGCATCTCTAAAACTGTGACATCAGGAGCACTATATTTAGCACTACTTCCTGGACAGCAGTTGGTACACAGCAGTATTCAGTGTGGGTCTTTCGGAGGAATCGCACCTTAACAAAAGCTCGGGGTCAGCAACTTAACGTCTACCTTTGGTAAACCTTTTCTTGTCCTGTTTTTAAGTGACATATTTCATAAAAGCATCCTTATTTCAAGAGATACAACACGTTCAGACAATAGTGATTGGATATGTTGATATGTATGGTTTAATGGTATGGCTGGTTTAATATGGGGTTATTATTTATGATGCTGAGGAGCAGAGGTGAAGATGAGAATTATGAAAATGGGCCGGACTGATGCGGTTCATTATTATTATTATGTACAGAGGAGGGATAGAGGCACGAGGCTTGTACTGTAGTTCAGGGCTATTAGGGTTATTTTTGTGGCCAGCTTTTCAGCAAGGGTTCATGGGCTGGATACTCCGTTGATAAAGCACCACCACTTATTTTAACATATATATTTATAATTAACAATTGTTTCACAAAGAACATCCAATGTGCTGGGTTCAACAAAAGATCAGAAACAGCTTCTAGTTTTGTTTTGGAGTGAAGAAATTCTTAAAATATGTGAATACATACATATTTTTATTATAGTATTATACAAAGGTGAGCTGGCCCTTGCATTGAATAGGCCTGATGTAGTGGAGTAAGAGAAATGATAAGCAATGGTTAATATTAGCAATTTTGCGGGGTCATCTATCAGAGCATTTACCACATCCTTTTTTCCATTCCCCCACTTCTAACTGTACTAAAGTGTATTTTACAAATGAAGTTGCTGACCCCTTTGGACAGGTTGAATACACTGTATGTAGGACACTATGGCAAGACTATTTAAATGCATTTGTGGGACTGTTGTGAAGGTGATGCTACAGAAAGCGGCCTTATAGTGGGAATGTTCTGTGTCTGGCTGTGGTTGGTAACGAAACGGAAACAAAAAAAGTTCAAAATAACTTTCTAAAATGACTGTGGTTTACCGAGCTTGTACCACGACACACAGATCACACCCGATGTGGTTGATTTGAAGGCATGGGAATATCAGGAACTAACTTGGGTAAGGTTTAGACAAAGATGACGCAAAAGAGAGAAAATAAAACACTAATTGTTGTGTGTAAAGGTTTTAATGTTTTACTCTTTGGTACCTCTAGAACGAGTCCACGCATCACGGAAAAACCCTCGTCAGCGAACATATAGAGGACAAAATTGTTCAGTTTTTGTTATGTGTGTCTGTATGTAAGAAGCTTGTCATAGTGTATCAGTATCAAAGACTTGTAGCTCTGGACCAAACCCACCTCAGAAACCAGTTAGTTCCTCATGAGCTAATGTTCAATAAAAAGATCACAATGAACGTATTTCATGTTACTTTGTTGTATTTTGTCCTGGCACAAAGAGTTAGACGCCAGATGTACTTCTTTGGGAAAGACAGGTTTGATGTTATGCAACGCGCTCATTAGCTTAACGCAAGTAAATGCAACGAGCTGCAGAAGGAAATGTTCTCAAAATGTTAAGTGTAACGACCCATATCGAAAACCTCCACATTTCAGTTCATTTGTTGTCACACCGACTGTAAAATTAAAAGCAGAAAACTTTGACCCGCAGAAACTAAGCGCAGCTCTCAAGCGCCGCCTCAAGTGTCTTCAGTGCGTCAACGTGAATTCCACTCGTGTTTTTATGCGCGGACATTTCTCTTTTATTGCTTGCTATCCCAGTTCGACAGCACTTTGATGAGCAGCCACTCCCTGCATACTCAAACTACAATAATCAACCTGTAACAGCTAAAGTCTCTACGGTTTCCAGGTGCTTTCAAAGTCACTCCAGTGGCTGCGACAACAAAGAAGGCAAACAGAGAAATCATGGGAATCACTGTCTGCCCAAAGGATCAGAAGAGGCCCATAGTAAACCTTAGAATTGTAAGTTATTGACATATTCTTGTTCCCAGTCCCCTTCTGGACACAATATCAGATTTCTGTAAGGTTTGGTGCGTTTCTGGGGGTTTTATGAGCAGAAAAACATTACCCATTTCCATAATTTTACATGAGTCAACAATGTGCACCTAAATATCTCAGAACTACTCCGAACACAGACAGAACCTAATATAAACTATATTATACAGTGCATAGTGATTTTTCACCTTTATTGAGAACTTAAAGGGAGTTACAACAAGCAAAAGTAATCGTTGTTCCAGCAAAGTTTTGGAATCCAATCATTTTAAAGAGCCGTTTAAAAGACTGGCTCATTTTTGTGTAGATTTTTCTTTTTTTAAGAAGTGAGAGTTGAAATATAGGTCTATGGAATCAGTGTTCATTTTGACAACATTTTAATTTAGTTTTACTCAAAATTTAATCGATGGGAAATCTATGTAAATTTAGGCGATTACAAATCAATTTAATTTAGTCAACTTTACATTTATATCATTGCATTCAGACATATTTAATTATATTCTCTGCTTCATGGAGCTTTTCCGGATGAAGAAGAGCTTTAGAATAAGAAGAGCTTTATTTCTATATGAACTAAGCACAGCTGTTCCTTTGGAAATGAATTTAAATGAAACTGTCACTGATGAGTCACACATGCTTGTTGTCCTGTCTTGTCATAGTTATTTAGTTTTTATT
>OMNZ01018931.1:0-14455 GCA_900303255.1 Lesueurigobius sanzi | reverse complement strand
AATATACATTTGAAAACATATATATTAGTTCATTTCCGCAAATGTTGTGTTTGAGACTTGTATCCTTGGACTCCATGACCTGACACATATTATCAGCAACAAAATCTAGATAATGAGAAGTGTTGGGAGTAACTCATTACAAAAGTAAATAGTTACAGAAATAAATTACTTTTTTCAGTAACTGGGGAATATATTACTTAAACAAAATACAGTAATATATTAATCATTACAGTTGAAGTAACTCAAGTTACATGTGCATCTCTTCTCAAATAAGATGCAGCACCAAATCAAGTTGGAGACTGGTGTAGAAAGAGCCTTGTGTAGCTAATATTGTCCAAATAAAACACTAAAGAATGTGGACAGCCGAGGAAAAGGAAATCTTTGACTGCACTTTTGCTCTATTATTCTCACTATTTTCGGTTTATATTTTGCCAAAAGTAACTCAAATGTAACTCAAAGTAGTGTAACTCAGTTACATTTTTGCAGCAGTAAAATGTAATACAAAGATATTACATTTTTAAAGCTGTAACTAGTAATATAGAATATATTACAATTTTAAAGTAACTTGCCCAACACTGATAATGAGCTAGGTTAAAGTGGGCGGTTTTATATTGTTCATATTAGTTACAAAGATTTGTTCAGAGGGGAGTTTGGATTTCTTGGTTAGTTGTTGAATGAACTAGTTATTTGTGAATTTGTAAAATTTAGTTTCAAATTTGAACAAATCAGGCTAGGAATTAAATATTGAAAAATCTCTTGGAACAAACCTTCAAAATATAGTTCAGTCCAAGACTGTAAAGTTCAGAGTCTGTAGGAGCTACTAAAGTGGAGATGCTGTCGCCACAATGTGAGAAAAATGACTGAAAATGGTCATTGAAGTTACAATTTCTCATATAGTTCTGTGGAGAAACGTTGAATCAGTGAACAATTACACTCCTTATTGTAGAGATTAGGTCATTTATTTGTTTCCAGGTGAAAATAATAAAGAGCAAACTGTCCCAAAACCTGAACATGGAAAAAATAAAATAAAATAAAACAGACTTTTGCCTGCAGTGTCAAAGTGTTTCCGTTGCGCTGGTGTTCTCTTGGTAATTTAAACTCCTGGGTTCATCTTCATTGGTAACATGGCAATACAACATACAGTAGATTCACTTTCAGCATTAGTGTCTCTGCGCTTGCCAACTGCCACCACTAGAGGGTCCCAGAGAGCAAACCTCTCCGTCTCATCTACAGCAGCTCGTTTCGTTTGTCTAAGATGCAAGTTTAACTCCACAATATAAGTTGAGCCAATTTGAAATTTGTTTTTGCTCGATTAAAAAATATGCTTTAAGTGATTACTATTTCTTTGATATGGTTCACAAATGTACCTTATATTTGGTCTTTCACATAATTATAAATCCCAAGCATGAGATATTTTAGTTGCCAGGTTAATTTAACCAAAATATGGCTCAACTTACCCCGCTCTCACCTACATTTCTTATTTGATTAGCTCTAAAACTTGCAGCGTTTCAATTGGGCAACTAGCCAGAGTTGACTATATTGGCAACCTTTAGTTACTACAAAAGACACATGGAGAAACGTGTTGAAGATGAGCTGTTGTGGAACCAGGGGCAGGGCCCGGGAGCTGTCCGAGGTGCTGAAACCAACCCGACAGCCCCCACACTGCACTGTCTGTTGTTTGTTCATTGTTACTCCACACAGCTTAGTGGGACTGATCCTAAAATCTTATCAAACAGGCCACACAGATGGAAGTACAGCCCAAATAGGCAACACACTTCGTGAAAACTACAAAGTAACAAATGTGTGTTTTTGTTTTTTTGTTTATCTTCCGTTTCTTCTCGTCACTTTTTGTAATAATATACCAAGACAAAATAAGTAATTATTTACTTATTATTATAAGTAATTTACTGTATTTTCTTAGGATTAGATCTCCAGTGTGTTTGCTTATTTATTTATTTATTTTTTTACATGGAATATTCAGACAAATTATGAAAAAGGGGGAAAAGCACAACAAAAGCAAACTGCTCATTTTAAGCCATGTTTGTTCTTAAAGTCATTTAGATACTGCAGCGGCTCTGTTCTCGTGTCATGACGCACTTGGAGTCTGAAAATGCGCAACAAGGTTAATGTTCATCAAACTTTACTGATGTAAATGAAATGTGAAACATGTCCAGGAGCATATTGTGCCTTGTTATTGCACGAGTAACAGAAAGCTAGTCCTGTCCCACTTTCATTTCCAATGCGCCACGAGCAGAAACGAAACAAGTGTTGCACACACGCTGTGCTCCTGAACGCAGCTCAGTGCAGGGCTACAGTAGCATTACTTTCATTTTTTCCTCTGCTCTCGTGTGTTCTCGCGAGACAGCGGTGTGTTTGACGGGCAGTCGAGGTTGCAGAGGCAGGGAGACAGGAAGGTAAAGCAGGAGGCAGCATCATGGCGGACAGAGACAGTGGCAGTGACCACGGAGGGCCCACAGCAGGCCCGCTGCCTCCAGGGGCCATGGGCGGCATGTCCCGCCTGCAGCACGACACCGAGGAGCTCGCCTCCAAGCGGGTGGACATCCAGAACAAGCGCTTCTACCTGGACGTCAAGCAGAACGTGAAAGGCCGCTTCCTAAAGATAGCCGAGGTGGGTGCTGGGGGAAACAAGAGCCGCCTGACTCTGTCCATGTCTGTAGCTGTGGAGTTCCGAGACTACCTGGGGGACTTTATCGAGCACTACGCCCAGCTGGGGCCCTCCAACCCCGACCTGGTGCAGGAGGAGCCGCGGCGCGCGCTAAAGAGCGAGTTCCTGGTGCGGGAGAACCGTAAATACTACATGGATCTGAAGGAGAACCAGAGGGGGCGCTTCCTCAGGATCAGGCAGACCGTTAACCGGGGGCCGGGGCTGGGGAGCGCACAGGGCCAGACCATCGCTCTGCCCGCGCAGGGGCTCATCGAGTTCCGCGACGCTTTGGCCAAACTCATCGACGACTACGGGGTGGACGAGGAGCCCGCGGAGCTACCCGAAGGCACGTCTCTCACCGTGGACAACAAGCGATTCTTCTTCGACGTGGGCTCCAACAAGTACGGCGTGTTCATGCGGGTCAGCGAGGTGAAGCCCACGTACCGGAACTCCATCACGGTGCCCTGCAAAGTCTGGTCCAAATTCGGCAACACGTTCAGTAAGTACGCGGAGGAGATGAGGAAGATCCAGGAGCGGAGTCGAGAGAAGAGGGCCTCAGAACTGCTGCCAGAGGGCCCCGGGCCCGAGGAGGGAGAGGACGACTAACAACCAACCCAGACTAAAGTTTGACTTGTAAAATACACATGTTGAAGGGAATCACCCACACAACCTCCTCGTCATGACCCGGATGTCTCCCACAACCCACCACTCACAGTCAGCCGCTGCTATATGGAACTGTAAGAACCGTTTCTACTTGATTTACTGACAATGACCAGAGTTTATATCTCTATCCAACGACACATTTTGCACACATCAAAGCTATTTGGGAAAAAGTTTAATGTTTTAAAGGTAGAAACCAAGATTTAATCTGAACATACCAGAGTCTATTATATAAATATAGAGAGCAGATATTTGACATCAGCACAAAGACAAAGTATATTATGGACTAAACCAAATGTGAGTTTTGGAGGTACAGAGGCAGCCTGTAGCATGCTGTGGGCTCATCTACTACTTTAATTTGACCTTAGTCTGAGAGCGTCTGAGCCCTCTGCCTCAAACTAACAGGATTTAAAATGACTTAGATATCAGCCCTTTGCACCATGTCCATATAAACTTAATGAAAAAAGTGCTAACTTAGATGTACTAATTATGATTTTGTGAATCAGCTGTAAAAAAAGATCCTTATTAAGACGCCCACGTTTTCTGTGGGTTTTTCTGTTTTGTTTGTTCCTGGGGAGGGAGGGGGGTCCTGAGGGGAGGGTCCTTGGGGAGGGGGGTCCTGGGGGGGGCTTTGGGAGGGTAGGGGAGGGGGGGGGGGGGGCTCGGGGGGGGGGGGGGGGGGGGGGGGGGGGGGGGGGGGGGGGGGGGGGGGGGGGGGGGGGGGGGGGGGGGGATCTAAACTGAGGTGAGAGCGGCGCAGCGGCATCCTCTGTCATTACGACTGTGCCTTATTCTCACTCGTTTACGGCTCACGAGGTCCTCTGGATCAGTGCTGTAGGACCACAGCAGGGGGCTAGAACACCACACTGCCCCAAAGCATCGGCACGGGACGCCTGGAGGCTCCCGCACGGGACGCCTGAAGGCTCCCGCACATGGACAGGATACGGGTGGCTTTGCACATGTGCACCATGATGTGAAACAAAGCAACAAGGACAGGAGGAGATATTGTGAGGTGTAAAATGTCGGGCAGAGGGCCGTCCCAAACGGAGGGTGCAGTGGAGCAGGCTCTTTTTGGTGCTATTGCCCCAAGAGCGATCTACGGGGCCTCGCCGCGTTCCATTGATTTGAATGAGAGCTTTTCTCTGCTTTCTTTAGTCCAAAACATGTGGCTCAACTCCTGACGAGAGGAGGACATTCATTTAGTGTGCAATATCTGTGTGTGACATGTACAGGCTTCGTGATCGTAGATGTCTGGGAGCATGAGGCGCATCAATGTGAACTGTAACTAGTCAGACAGGATCCTGGGAACGGACTGGTTCTGGATCAGCAAAAAACCCTCTGTACGGTGGCTGCAGAGGCCTAAACTTCAGTTCTGCATTGGTCGGAGTATTTGGGACATATTTGAAAGGCCTGTGATTGAAACAGTGCCTACAATAGCATCGGGCTCCTGTCATAGTACAGCAGAGCGGGTGAAGTCCGTCTGACCCTTTGCCCAAACGACAGTGGGGCTAAAATAATAACTCTTTACACCCGGGGGGCTGAACCCTCAAACATCCCTCATTCACACATGACCCGCTCTTCACCGCCAACCTTTAGGTTTAGCCTTTTGAACCTGTCACCAGAGGCCAGAGTGTCTGACCTTATCTGACCTCTCTGAGCTTATGTCCCAGCGGCAGGGCAGAGAGGCAGTGTGCCCTCTAGCGCCCACCAGGGGAACTGCAGAATGATCCGACCTCAGCTCCATGAAAGCTGCTAATGTGGTTACAGACGAGGATTTTAACTGGGGCCAAATCTTTATCTGGACCTGGGACGGTCCAAATAAAGGTGCTTGGGTAATTGCAATCTGTTATATATAGTAAAAGTTAGCTGCGTTGGAGACAGCTTTATTTAGCTAGTAAAAGAATTTCCATTGAGACTACCAACCCTTACGAAAATTGTAAAAATCTTTCAGAAAAAATAAACTGTAAAGAGTGATTTGAATCGACATTATGAGCCAAGTTAGCTGTTTAAAGGCCCTATGCTCGATTTTTCTTTGACTTACAAACAATGAAAGTGGGAGTGTGCACATTTAAATGGCTAGTAACGGTCCAAACTCCTTTTGTAACTTTCCTATGTTAGATTTCTAACATCCCAATTTTTCACAAAGATGAGCTCATAAGAATGACGTTCAAGGAGCCTGCTAGTTCACAATTGATAACAAAAAAAGGCTTTTAGAAGCACAGTGCACAAACAAACTTCATTTCCCAATATAATTCAGGTGTAGAGCCTTTAACAATGTAATTAAAATGTTATCAAGCTGCACAAACCAAAACTATGGACATTTGTATTCAAGTCGAGAGCTGCAATTTTGCCAAATGGCTCTCGTCTGGTCCGATGAACTCAATGACCCATTTTGTGCAGAGAAAATCAGTTCTAAAACGTTTTCTCTACGGATATAACAAAAAACAAGCTTTACCATTTCATGCAAAGGAATAGTCTCCAAATGCACCTTAAAGTGTCGGATTGGCCCTTTGCTCCGCGGCTCTGATGTCGATGTCGGAGTTGGATGCTGAAAACCTCGTCTGTCTCACCGGTCGGTCACTGAGTCCGAGCCAAGTCTGAGCCGAGCTCCATCTGTTTGATCTGAGGCTCCCGGCCCCCGCGCTGCAGTGGAGCTAGGGCCGGGACCAGGACCAGGACCAGGACCAGGGCTGCACCATATGAGAAACGACATGACACGACGGCCACATGAATCAAAATGGAAGTTGGCGAATCACAAAGGCCGCAACTATGTCGGTGATGTATCCGATTTCCTTATTTGCAAACGACAAATGAGCCCCTTCATGCAGTATTTTAACTAAGTGATATTTATTTGAAATGAAAATGCAGTTGTTCTTTCTGTTGGGAGTCGATCTATAATTCAATTTCAAATGAATTCCATCTTTATTGTCAATTCTACACAAAAGCAAAGAATCTAAATGTTGTCACTTTCAAATATACAGTAGTAACACTATACACGGAGCTATATCGATGTGTATGGGCACAATGGGGGTCAGCAGAGAGAGGGCGAAGGGGAGAGTTCAGCTCCTTACAGCCTGGTGGATAAGGCTGTCCTTCAGTCAGTTGGACCTGTCACTGACCGAATGACTAAAGCTTCATTTTACACACACAGATTTATTGCATATTATCTTAATAATAATTTATTTGATCAAATTTTTATGGTTTCATTTGGAAATACCAGTATTTTTATGCTAATTTTTACATTTCCGCTTAAAGTTTAACCAAATACTTAAAATTTTGGGCATTACTTTTGACTCGTACTGGGGTAAAATAATTTCAAAGCATCACTACTCTTGAGTATATTTGGTTTACTCTGTCCACATCTGCTGCTTATGCTGTAAAAACAAACATCAAATGCAGCAATATTCCAGGGGTCTCCATCCTTTTCGATCATGTGAGCTACTTTTGCGTAACAAAAATGGCAGAGAGCTACTTGTGCTTCAAAGAACACGTGTAACTAGTGTGTGATGGTGTACCTATATCACCAAGATGATAATGCACAATAAAAGAAAAGAAAAGTAGTTTCCAATTTCTACTTTGCCACACTGCAAAAAGCCAATGTCTAGATTAGTTTAAATTCAGAATATTAATAACATTGAGTTAAGATTTAGTCGCTCATCGTCGTTTCACTCTTGTTCCATTCCATTATTTCTTATTTCAAGTAAATGGGGTTAAAACATTGTTCTTGTCCTATTGGCAGTTTTTCATATTTTTTTAAAATGGTTAGTTTCCATGTGCAAGCTTTCATTTTTAGCATGACAATACAAATTGTCTTCAAACGGCTTTTTCCTAAACTATTTAGACACGTACCAATTGATCCGAAACAAAATCACTTTGTTTACAGTCAAGAGGAGTCCAAAACTGTGGCTAAACTGCAACCAAAATAGCTCCTAAACATGTTCAATATTTAAATTCTCATCTAGTTGCATTTTGTCTGGTTAGTATTGCAATAACGTTTGCAATTTATGTTTCAAAATCAAGATTTGGTTCACATTTTAAACCCCCAGAAGTGTTTTGAATTTGAGAGAAGACAAACCATGAATTCCTAACTGCTAAACTCATTTCAGTGTGAGCACTTCAGAACACAGGTCCCAGTGAGACTCCATATTGTCGTTTGCAAATAATAATAGTAACGGCAGGTTTTGTGCTAGTTGAAAATGTGTATAATTACTGACATCGTAACATATCGTGCGGCCCTTCCTGTTCGATGAAGCTGGTGTGGTTCGGGCTCATTGTGGACTTCTGCCTTTCCCTTGTGGTGACGGGGCGTTTGTAGCAGGTTTTCTGTGAGATTTTAGAAATTTAAAGCTTATTCCAAGAACAATGCAGTTCAGAGGTCACCGTTTATGAGCCATGTGGTGAAGCTTTTTCAAATATTGGGGCTATAAAAGTGAATTTGCAGCTAATGGTCAAGTGGAAAAGCAGTTTAGCACCTTCCTATAATGTGGATGGTTCACTAACATGATCCCTGGTTCAGCCGTTTGTAAATGGTTTTCTTTAAAGCCCTACAGCGGATCTTTCTTTAGTAACAATCAGAGGCAGCAGGCGCATTTTACATTGTTGGATCACAATCGATAAAAAAGGCTTTATCGTAAAGACACGGTGCACAGGAAGTCCTTTTTAAGACGATTTATTAAGGTAGTGGTTTGGGGGACCACTGGGGGGCCTCAGAGCTACTGCAGGGGGCCCCCAAAGCTTGTCTGCAAAATGAATAGACTGAAAAACATTGATTTTTGAAGGACATTTGTAAGTATTTACTAAATTGTACCACTTTAAAAACTATTTAGCCCATATTTCTATTTCTTCTTTTATATGTACTGTACATTTAGGTTATAAAACATTACAAATTCTATTGAATACAGGTAACGAATATTATTGGGGCCCCTGTGGGATCTTTAGTACGATAAAGGGGCCACAATGACTGTACTAAGGACAACAAAATTCTATTCTGCAAAAACTATTCTGCAAATTCACCAAACAGATGCAAATGCTTGATAATTAGACACACAGTATTTCAATACAGCAGGACCAAACAAAGTCAGTTCCACTATACTGGGGTATAGGGCTTTAAGTAGCAGAAAGCTTTAGGAAATGAGCTTCACCACCTTCACATGGAACCTGAAATGACACATTTATTACATATTGAAAAAGAGAAAGTGTATAAACCTACCCCAGCGGCTCCTTCATTGTTCATGTACGATAGTTTTGTTTCCTTAACGGCCTCAAAGGAAGACTAAAAAATGAAAACAAAAATACTGACAAATGTCATTAAAAGAACTGGTGACCTCTGAACCCGCTTTGACAGCCCCTTCGAAGCACATGTGACTTTAGCCCAGTTCAGCTCATCTATGAAGAAGCACTTTCGCCCCAAAGTTTCTGGCTCTTTTTAGCTTTAGACCAATTGAACAGCGCCTCCTGCAGGTGCACAAGCGTAACTGGAAATGCAACACTTAACTAGAAGAGAATACTACATGACATTTCTTTCCTTTTTGTTCCTTAATAGCCTAAAAAGAAAATATATATATATATATATAGAGAGAGAGATCTTTTATCTTATTATTGACACAACGCACTTTGTTTTATTTCACAAGCTGCTATAGGGGTCCATGTAGATTAATTTTGCGACGCTAGCGCGACTAGTTCATTCCTGGGTTTTCCAAAAGACGCACAAATGTCAGAAAAGTGAAAAAGGATGGAGTGTGGTTCAGTCGGGAGCGTTTACCGGCTTCTTGTAACGGGACGGCGACGCAGACGCGCTGGGAACATGTTTTCGTCTTGTGGTGGCGTGGTTTGAGCTGTGTGATGTCCTCAGTGGCTCTGGAAAAAAGTGTCTATTGTGAACTAAGTCGGTGAGTTTTTGCGTTAGTAGCTTTTTCACGCGGCTGTAGCCATTGTCGCAAGCCTTCCCCGGAGCCTTCCTGCAACAAGCTGCACATGCGTTAGTTGATAAAGTTTTAAAATGATAAACATCAATTTGTCTTTCCTATTCTCGAATAATAAAATCCCATCGTTGTATATCAAATATGATCTGAAATAAGGGTTCTGGGGCACTCCCTGGGAAAATGTAAAGCAGTTAACAGTATTTAGGGCTGTATCATAACAAAGTAATACAGGTGTGCAATAGGGTGATATTTTACTATAGCCATTCAATTTAAAAACACTCATTGTAAGACATTTCTTTTAGCAAATTGTGTCAAAACAAGTAACACTAAATCAGTACAAAAATAGTGTTTTGCATATTCATGAGAGGTCATGCATATTAATGAGGCAAATGATCAACATATGCATATAACATGACTTAAAACTGCTTGGATTATGGCACTTTATGTTGAATTTGATGAGGTCAAAATTAGGGCTGGGCGATCTGATGATAAAAATCTAATCGTGATCTGGTCTCCATGACGACGATCTGCTTTTCTGGTGACATCGTCATATCGTGATTCAGTGGTTTTTATGTTGAACACAGCTCTGAGCTCAAATGCTGACTCTTCTTCTACTGTCAGGATTAAAGCAGAACTAAACCAGGAGAAAACTAGGTCTAAACCAGGCGAAAACTAGGTCTAAACCAGGACTAAACCAGGACAATATCACAGTGAACATAACTGAACCAGGACTAAACCATGATGTCAAACTGTGGACTGAAACGTAGATTAAAACAGGTCTTAACCAAGACTAAACCCAAGAAGAAGCAGATGGCTTTAGTCGCCGTTAAAAGACCATATACAGATGAATTGTGATAAAATGGAAATTGTGATTTAAACTAAAGAAAATCGTGATAAGATATTTTGGCCCAGCCCTAGTCAAAATGCTAAAGCCAATGGAACAAGCAGAAATACCACTTGAAATATGACAAATTAACGTTTACATTTCAAAGAAACACAAAACGACTAAAAATTCAAATTCAGTCATTTGTCTTTCCAGTGCAGTTGCTAAAATGCTCTTCCAAACCGTGCAGCCTGAAGCTAAACGGCACGATGCTTTAGCAGCTTTGTTCACACGTATCTAGTTCAATGGAGTAGGCATCGTCAGAGGGCTGGATAAGACAAACCCTGCCTCTCTGGATAAGTGGAACTATCAGCTGCACTGTTAACCCCTAGTTTTCCTGTGGGTTAGTGAGTGCGTTCATGTGGAGGGGGCGGAGTCAGTACTAAAAGGCCAATCATGGCCAGAGACGCCATGGAGACATCTAGAATATCAAACTCATGACAAATATCATCCTGTAAACTGCACAGGTCTGATCCAAGCAGCACGTGAAGACGCACAGGCCAATGAAAAGGGGAGGAGTCCACAAAGTTTAATGTAACACAGTAATATGTGATTTAGAAGTAAGTCTATTTCATGTCGTCTTCTAAAACTAGTGTCCGCTACAGCCGTAGACCCAATGTTGCTACTTTATGAAACCCTTGTTAAAGAATTCTCCGGCTGCTGCTCCGCCTTTCCCCTTCGCACCTCAAATCCCCTCGGCACACGGTTAACAACAGGATTGTCTCCTCTGATTGGTCAAAGAGCAGGATTCTTAACTTATTCAGGAACTTAACCTGGTCCAGAGCAGGATGTTGCATTAGAGATGTACCTGCTAAACATGATCTGGCTTCATAGTAGCGCTAAAGCTGGGTTAACCCTGAACTTACCTCGCTAACTCTCTAATCCAGCTCCAGAGTATAGCCCTCAGGCCTGGGGGCCATCTTGTTGCTTGAATGAAGCCTACCCCTGGCTTATAGTATATACAGGCACAGAAGTCATTCCTACAAAGCTGTCTAGCAGTGCGGTCTCTAAATTGTCGCTAGCGCGTAGCGGCTAATGGCTACAGCCGCTTGTTGTTCGGTTGCCATTGTACTTTTGTTTATCACATGCAAACGACGACAGTATCAACGACAAACCTCTTCTAGCGAAACGCGTCTCAAAAACTGTACAAGACAACAATGAACTTCCATAGTGTGTTCCTCTGGATGTGATACAAGAACTGGATCCAAGATGGCCGTCCACGTTGATCCTGGATTTATATTTTTTCGAAATGTCTACATAGCGGCCATATTGGAGTGGCCACAGATGGAGGATGCCTCATGCTTTGTGCTGTGACTAGACAAGGAACACGACAGTATTCACACATCTGCCAACACATGGAATCACCCACATGTTCAAGCACTCAGCCATCGGAAGGTTTCTACATGTGGCCACAAGTCAAATTAGTCCTATATTTTACTATATTTTTAATCCCAGAAACACACACAGTTTCTTAACATTTGCAAACAATCAAAACTCAAGCGATTTCAGCCAAAACTGCCGTTCAATGTGTTCAGGGCCGTCATTTTTGTATTTTCAATGAAGGTTTGCACGAGGAATAGTTCATCAATGTCGTTATTTTGCAATAAATTTCGATTTAATTCCAGTTTGAATCCACCTTAATACTTTTTACTGAAATTTCAAGGCATTAATTGTGGCGACGGACTGTCCTAGTCTAAAAGACGGTTTTAAATTCTCGACAATTGTAACACACAATTGCTCTTTCTATTCGCACCGTCTGTACTTCTGTAAAAACATCTGGTACACTGCCCAGCCACAAAAGAAGTACCGTTCACTGTGGCGTTATTTCAATAAACTCCAGAGATTTATTTTTATTTCCATCCAGTGTTGTATTAAGGGGAGACGTCCGTTTTGAGCCAGTTTACTCTTTAACATATAAACAACATATAAACTCACACCCAATCGTTACAATAAGGAGAGTAATTATTCACTCTCCATAGATCTATGGGGGGAATTGTAGCTTCAATGACCATTTTCTTAAGATGTATTTTTCTCACATTGTGGCGACCTCTGCACTTTAGTAGCTCCTACAGACTAACTTTATAGTTCTTTTTTTATCCAAAATTTTTACAGATTATTTAGATTTATCATAAAAGAAAGCATAGAATTACAGAAAACTTGCAATACTTTCTTTCCTGCCTATAATATACACTACCGCTCAAGAGCTTGGGGTCACTTTTTTTTCTTTTTAAGACTTGTAGCTTCTCCCTGAAGGCATTCTTTGCTATTTAGAAGAATCTAGGATGTCACACACATTTTTTTTTTTTTTTTTTTTTCGGAATCAGTCAGAATTTCTCAAATCAAGGTAAAAAATTCTTATTTAAAGACATTTTAGCATGCTGAGATGAGGTTTGTTTGCAGTGTAGTTACTAATATTTGCATTTTTTCATGTATGTTTCCAAAATGAATGAGGTAAACATTACGTATTCTTTAAAAAAGAGTGATGTGATAATACTGTGGGGGCCCTGTGGAATTGTTGGATTGGCATGGGGGCAGTGGTTTCGCTAGGGATCTTTTTTCTCAGTCATTTTGACAGACAGGGTTGTAAAAAATCTGTCATAAGCTATTTTTATCCTTCATGAATTAACTTCTCATTATATAGCTAGGATTATAAATGTAAGAAAACACAGATTACCGGATAAAAGGATGCAAATCTAAATATAATTTGTGAGCAATATATTTTGTGTGTGTTAAAACGTGTATAAACTTTCAAAAGATGACAATGGATTGATTTTCAAGCCTTCAAAATCTTCTGTCAAAACTCAAAATATTCAGTCATTGACAGAGAATTTTCAGTTAATGTAACCTCTGTATGGGGGTCTCGATCTGCCGGAGTTTGGGAAGGACTGTCTTACATAATCCATACGTATTCGTTCATAGTTGAATGCCTTCAATGAGAATCATACAATGTAAAATAGTCTTTTAAACAAAATGAAAAGTGACCCCAGGATGTTCTCGTAACCAGCTGATCTCATAAAGCAGTAACTCGGTTAAATCCTTTTCTTTTGGCCACCCAGGCAGCGTATAATTGCGTCCCTTGTGAAAAGACCTCACCTTTCTCCTCGCGGTCACTTCAACATGGCGTCTTTCCTCCAGCTTCTCGTATCGCATCCGCCGGGGACACGGCGAACCAAATCCTCTGCAGTTTGTGGTTTAATAAACAAAAAACACACAAAAAAAAAACCTTCTGTTGGTAAGCCTCTACTTCTCACCGGCCGATTTCGCGGAGCTCTCGGCCAAAACCGCAGCCAAGCACTCGTTTTGAACTGGCGCCTGGGAGCTCACCAAGCCGACTGTACAGGCTACTCTTGTGTATAGATATATAAAAAGGTAGAAAAGTTGTATGATGTTTTTGAAATGATGGATTCTGGGTCTTTTAAAGGGACAGAGACGCGGTTTGTCAATGTGGGTCATTAACATTCTGTGTTGTTGCCATTTTTCAGTCTTTCAATATTGGTTCCAGTTTAATGAGTAGGAATGCTGTTTGGTGACGGACAGGAGCAGGGACATGAGCGTTTGCTTTGGTCAATGGTTGATCGGATTGAACTGGGGAGTCCCATTTCTTTCAATTTCCAGATTTAGATTCCGTTTATACAATTTCACCTGGAAACAATTCAATTGCCAAACCTTCACAGTGGAGTTCTTCCTTATGGCACTGTTTCTCCATAGAGTTAGATGGGAAATTGTAACATCAATGGCCATTTTCTCAAAATGAATATTTCTAACCTTCTTGCTAGGGATGCGCCGATACCGAAGGAATACAATATCGGGTATCGATTCCAAATGTCCGATACTGAACCGATCTTTAGTGATGTGACATTCATGACCGAATCGGCTCTTTTGAACGGCTCTTTTAGGTGAACGGTTCGAACCGGATCTCGATTGTGAAAAGAGACGGATCTTTTTCTTTATTCAATTTGACACAGATTTACCCTGAACAAAACCAAGAATCGTCACAACAGCAGCTTTTTGCCCCAAAAAATATTTGGCAAAGTATTTGTAGACACATTTTATTAATTATGTCCCAATATTTTAGTTAGATACACACTTTTCAAAGGGAAATAAGCTCTTGAACACAAAAAAAAGTGACTGGAATTAAGAATATTTTACCTAAATTTGAGAATTTCTGACTTGAATTAAAAAATATATCAATAGAATAAGATGGTTTCTTCTTATTTCAAGTAAAATTAGATTTATTTTCTATTTGCAAGTGCAATTTAATTGTTAATCCTAATTTAGATGTCGGAAAAGAGTTTTACTCACTGACTCAAAACAATTTCAAGAAAA
>OMNZ01018930.1:4981-15160 GCA_900303255.1 Lesueurigobius sanzi | reverse complement strand
AGTACCCCCTGCTTCGATGGTTTTATGGATTAGTTAGAAAGTGAATGACAAAAACTCTAATTCATGAGGTAAAAGACAGCTAAAAACTCTCAAAATCTCACTCTTTACAGTTACATGTTTTGAAATGTCTTTTCTTTGACCATATAAATCAAAAATACAAATTGTTTCATACTATTTCTTATCTGAAATTATTCTAAGTACCCCCTGCTAACCTCTCGCGTACCCCCAGGGGTCCCCGTACCCCTGGTTGGGAAACACTGCTCTACAGAATAGTCCCATGGCGCCAAATTTCGGAGAAGTTAGAAGCCACAAATCTCTTCCAAGTTTCCCCTATTTAAATAGGGTTATGTCAGTAGTTACACGTTCAAAGTATAGTTACACAAAATTAAAACTGTCAATTTTCTAAGCGGAAAAAAGGGGCACTATAGTTTAAGGAGTACTTCGGCCTCCGTGCAGTAAGCTTCCCCCCGAGCGATGCCTCCTTCCACTCACTTCCGGCAACAGAACAACGACGTGCTACGCGCAAAGTGCACGGAATCATTTGCAATGGCGGACTTTGTAGATGATGGAGACTGGTTTGTAGCAGATCCAGAGCCAACTTGGAAGAGATTTGTGGCTTCTAACTTCTCCGAAATTTGGCGCCATGTGACTATACTCTAGAGGCAAAATGCTAACACCGTCTTTGGTCGCCTTACGGGAATGAAGGCACGCACAAAGACCAGACAGCCAAGCATCGCCTCATCTAAGCCCAAGTTAGAACATATGTATGCATGTAAAAGCGCTGAACTATTCCTTTAAGGATGATGCCAATTATGAAAAACTGCTTTTACACATTGCAGTAGTACTAATTTATTATATTTCAGCTTCATGAAACCCTGGAGATGCAAGGCAGAAAAAACCCTCATCCTTTGGGGTTAGGTAAATCCCTATCATATACGCACATACCCGTACTTGAATGATACTTGGTTTGCGATACGGGCGGTATCCGAATGATACTTTGTTCGATACCTATAGTAAAATGGTTGGTCATTTAGAACCATAAAACAATTTTAAATAATTTATTTGCGCTGGTGATTTTCTTTAGTGCTGTCTCAGGACCCGCCAGACATCAAAACCTGCCATCACAAAGGAAAATATTTCCTCCCCCCCGATACCATTGGTACCTAAAAACAGTGTTGTACCCAGCCCTGGGTAAATGTATGTAATAATACTGTTTGTAGTGTTGCAGCACTGATGAACACAGATGCAGTGACAGTGGCCTGACAGCAAACGGAGAGGATGAAAGAGAGTTGTTAAGAGTTTGACACATGGGACACCGCGGTAGTCGTGAAGCATGCGTTACTGTGTGTCAGTGTGTCCATACATCTGAAGCCTACAGTCAACACTAGCACTGATGGCCACATCCATATTCATTATAAGCACTGCGCCTCTGCTCAGTGTGAATCATTCATTAATCGCCTCATTATAAACCCACTTTGTGTTAGCAGAACATTGCATTAATAAGCCACGGAACAGCAGAGGAATGGTAAGTACTATTATAATGTATTATAATGAATGCTCTAGGCTACAAAATATGAGTGGTGTTGAAACACTTGAAAATTGTAAGTTTTCATTAGAAGAAACAGACCCTAAGAGTGACTGGAAATGGAAGCGGGTGGGTTTGTTATCGGCCAAAAAAGCACAAATACTTAAACGTAAACGCAGAGCCACATCTGAATTTCTCACCCCTCAGTTTCTCTTTTCTACCTAATATAAAGCAGTGTTGTATTTACTGTGTACTTGATGAGATATTAACTAATTATTCTTATTAATTCTGTTAATGACTACCCCCTGGGAATAAAAATGACAATAGGAGTTACAGTGCACAGCGTAAAGGAGTACACCCCTGTAAAAAGTGACATTTTAAACAACATCAATGAAACACAATGAAAACAACATAGTCATTTGTTTTCATTGCATTCTATTTGTAATTGCATGCCGAATGATGTCACAGGAAATAATCAACCGAGTTTGGCTTTATACGTCTTTAGATAACTTCTCATCAGAAGACGCTTCCGAGTGTCGAGGTATTAACTTCTGTGGACGACCTGGACGTCTCTGTGAGATGGGTGAAGTTCCACCTTTTAAAAAATTTTGTACCACTTTTGAATCAGTTTTCGCTGGTCTTCATGCAGCCTTCACCTTTGTGGTGTTAACAAATTATTTTCTTTTTCAGATCTTGTGTCATTTCTCTTCCATGTGGTGCAAATGTTGACCGCATCAAATGGGAAGGACTTTTTCTTTCAGTAACACCCTTTTATAGTCAACGGTCAGCTGGACATCTGTGTGATGAACAGTGTTGCCACAATTAACCTAAAAAGTAATCTGATTTATGATGACTCCTTTAAAAAGTAACTTAAGTTACTTTACTGATTACTTGATTTTAAAAGTAAATTACTTGGTTAGTTACATTCAACAGCTGCCAACAACACCTCCATCGCCTGAAAATACAAAATGACAACTAATTTTCTTTTTACAAAGTTCAGTTTTTGTCATGCTTTTTAAGTCTAGTTTTGACAAAATATTAAGAAAAATACAATTATGGCCTAAATGTAATGGACTGGGACAGAGATGGGCCTGTGCACTAATGCAGTTAATATGGACATAACAATGACATTGGACGAACCAGATGCATTGTTTTGAGTGTTATGTGATAGTTTTCAACACTTTTCCACAGGGGGCTTTTAATGGCACTATACCTGGCTTTTTAAAATTACAAATAATGGAAGACGGAGCAGGTAAAATAAATTGATAGTTGAGCCCATTTCACAACTGGCAGGGTCACTTTTTACGGTCATAGTCACAGAAATGCAATAAAACTAGTCTGCAAACTCATGAAATTGACAATAAATGCTTTATAGATTTCCAGAAATGTCAGAGTTTGCAATATACTCAAAAAGGGAAAAAACTAATTTCATTCCACGACTAGAAAAAAAATCAGGTTTAGTCCCTTTAAGCTACAATAGATAAAATAGATTTCATGACAGGATCAAAACATAATGTGAACGGAGTATGTGTTAAATGCCCTCTACACTATCATCTGACTGTATAAGGTTATAAGTTACAAAAACATGAATTTTCTCAAAAACAAAACCTTTTCCAAAAATCAAATGCAGGAGGTACAAATGTCCCCCTGATGTGTAGCCCAGCGTACTCACAGTTTTCTCATTGGATTTAAGGTTAGGTGTTACAGTGAGGGTTGATGTCAGATCCATCTAATCTGATAAAAAATAATAACATACGATGATATATATTTCATATATATTCCATTATTGCGTTATTCAGTGCTGGCACCATTTCACTTGGGAAATGTTTTTAGATATTCACAGTAGTCAAACATTTACCAATGAGATAATTATGTTCATCACCCTCAGAACTCTGTGAACCAGTGAAATTATTATTTTCACTGCGCACTTCTAATTTCTCCATAAACGTTTCGTGTTTTCGGTACAGAGAGAACTCCCCATTATGAATCACAGCTGGGGTCCTGGCAGACGTGAACACAGTGTTCCCTCAATTCTCACTCCATGTGACTGTGAATGTAAAAAACAACATGTAATAATATTAATGATGCAAGTGAATAGCAAATAGGATCACAGTAACACTGGGTAAAAAATGATTACTATCGTCATTCTGTGTATTGATAATCCTGTTTTATCACAGTTCGCTTGGAGAGTAGAAGTTAACTTTTCCACGACATATTGAAGCTTTAGGCATAAAAAGAGCAAGGGCACGGCTAAAAACAAACAACATCATATGAAGATTGGATGAGATGAGCAAGCACCTGTTCAAGTGTAGATAAACAGCAGAAGGGGCTTAAGGGGAGTGGCTAATGTGCTGTCTGCAAACAGATCTACTCCGATACATATGCAATCTGGCAGAGAGAAAAAGATGAGCAATTCTCGTCAGTACAGTGATCTGAAATGTTTTTAACAACATGTGAATATAAAAAAGTAGAATAAAAAGGAGTAGCATAGACTTACATTATAGTAGTGGCACGGCAGTGTAAGTGAATATCCCACTGGGGGCTACAAATTGGTGTATTACGTTAATCTATGTAAAAAAAAAAAAATCATATTACGACCAAGGAACAGCTGATCTGTGTGGTGTTAGTGGTGGTCATGCTCCTGGAGCTGATGAAGTCCCTTGGTTAATAGCACATACTGTATGTCTGAACTGTGATGGAAGTGCCAACATTATGCATATCCAATATGGAGCAACACTGGTAGAGCGGGTTGTCTTGTGAGCAGAGGATTGGTGGTTTGAATCCTGCAGCTGCACATTGTTGTTGTGTACTTGGGCAAGACACTTCACAGACCTTGCCTCTACTGTCTGCGTACATTGGTGAATGAATGAGAGAGTAAATGATTGAGTCCTTGATGTAAAGCGCTTTTAGTCATGTAGGTAGATGTGACCATTTACCTTTTACTAATATGGCTGCAATACGGCATCCCATACTTCCGGTATCCACCACCTGTCCTGACAGGCACCAGAGACTTTGCGACCATGGAGGAGGAAAATGTAGTCCACTCGGACCGTGTTCTCTTCCCCCTGTCTCTGACCTCCCTCAGAATCTGGGAGAAGCTCTACTGGAAGTGAGAAAACCCTGTCGTCAGAGCGGGTTCTGCCAGATGTTCCCAACAGACCCTCACGATACGCTTGGCTCTGCCAGGTCTGACCGGCTTCCTCCCCTGCCAGCGGATCCAACTCACCACTGGGTGGTGATCGGTTGACAGCTCAGCCCCTCCCTTCACCTGAGAGTCTCACTGGTGTCCTGGTGCCACGTGCAAAGACACCCCTGTCTTGTTCGTTGTGGGAAGGCAAAGGTCCAACCACCAGGCACTCGCATGTGAGTCCGAACCCCAGACCTGGTTCCAGGGTGGGGCCCCAGCTGCACCATTCCGGGCAACGTCAAGGTCCTTAGAAATATTAGGATTTATTTATTGTATTACCCAGCCCTATTTTCTGCTTATCCTTTCAGTACATAAAACACATACTGCCCTGCCTTACTATCAAATTCAAACTTTAGATCACAGGCGTTTAACAATGAATCTTTCATCCAGTGACATTTCATCAGTTGTAGCTGTCCAATCACATTTGGTCCTCCATGATAAATTAAGTGATGCAGTGCAAACAGGCAGGGTTAATATACGTACATTACCCAGGCTGACAGCTGATCTGCATCTCACATCTCAATGTAAACATAGCAATGAACCAGCTGTCCTGGGATTTGTATGGCCAAAACGAATGCAGTTTTATACTTCAGAGTTGTTTACTTCAAATTTGGAGACTGTTTTGGAATACAAAACAGTGACCTCCACCTGTACTGACATACAAAACAGTGACCTCCACCTGTACTGACATACAAAACAGTGACCTCCACCTGTACTGACATACAAATAGCTGCTTGATCACTGTCTTCTTGCATGCGGCTTTTAGTGCTGTGATAAACAAATGTATACTATTATACTGTATACTATTTTGTTTGCCTATAAGAGCTGTAATAATTTAGTTTACTGAGCCACACATGCTGCAGAGAAATTTTGTGTGTGTGATTGGAAAAGGTTATTTGAGTCACACTCGCTCCTGCAGCTCATTTCTATTCACTGCAAGTAAGACATAAAAGGTTGACGCACGTACGAATGACGACAATCCAATAAATATTTCTGCACTACCGACAGGAACAAGTGATGAATAAGGAAACTAGCCGTGCAGACAGAAGCCAATGAAAAACAGCCAGGTGGAAGCCGGTATAAAAGTCTTCTGTTGTAAATGTGGCTGCGTGTAAAATGCAAATTCAGTTTGTTTACACACGTTTGCTGTTGTCTTGTATGATACATACAGTACAGTATAGTACACGTCTCAAGGACATGGTGACTTCCACAACCAATAAACTTTACCATGTATTACCATGCATGTTTCTTTCTATAAACATAAAAATAAATAACACTGGATGGAACTGCAGCCTTCACAGAGATGTTCAGGTCATTCAACGAAAGATACCACCTTGAGGAGCGTCTTCTGATGAGAAGGGTTGAAGTTCAGTGCAGTTATCTAAAAGAAGTATGAAGCCAAACTGGGCTGACTATTACCCATGACAATATTTGGCATACACTGGATAGGAATGGCATGCATGAGTGCATCCCATAAAAGAAGCTTCTGCCAAAGCCCAGACACAAAAAAGCCTCCTAAAGTTTGCCAGAGCCAACGCTGACAAAGATGAAGACTACTGGGACGCTATACTATGGAGTGGTGACACCAAGATGACAACCGATGGCTTCAAATCTGGTTGGCGTCAATCCGGTGCAAGCTCTCTCTGCTGACTGGCAAATCCATGTAAGCAGACTCAGACATGTCACTTCACTCACGTGACACTTCTGACGAAGGCCACAGGAAGTAGCAGAAACTAGTCACAAACCGTCACAGTTAAAACTAAGAAGACAGTATGAACCTTTTCAAATGGAGTAACTAGAGCCATTTGGTGATTTTTTGACTGGCCAATAGTTGGAGTGAGTTGGTAAACTGTTGGTATTTTAGAAAAGAGCTGCATAAAGAAAGGGCAGCGTCATCCACAAGGCTGACAGGAAGCAGAACTCTCCCCTTCAGTCCTCTTGTTCACCCATAGTCTGCACATATTTTTGTGATTGCTCTGTATGTTGTTAACTTTTGTTTTTTTTTGCAATGGGGTTGAGAGAAACACAATTCAGATTCACTTTTCATGTTGTAGAATTGACAATAAAGCTAAACTATTGTAGAGGACAAAGTTAATTAGGGATCACAATGCTGTAGACTACACCTCTGATAAAAGGAAAAGAAGCAAGACACTGTCCTTACTGGGCAGTTAAAGGAACAAAGAATCATCTTAAGTTTTTTTTGCAAATGTAGCCCTACGATGATAAATGCTGTGCGCAGAGATATTAAAACACAGCAGAGAATAATAGACCAACTTTAATCTTCATCACAACAGGGGCCACAGACAAAGCTAAGGTACCAAATTACAGGAGGGACAGAGTTATGCACCATCAGTTAAAGTTACAGTGATCTGGGGACACCTCAGGAGGTGGATGTGGCGATTCCTTTTCCTATGAGGTCAGCCGGGAGCATCCGGCTCTAAAATAAAGCTTGTTTGCTGCTGACCAACAAGGCTACACACTTGAAATGTGTTGAGTAAGCGACAACCCGGAGAACGAAAAGTGGATTTTAGCAACGTAAGTTGAATGTAGTTTAGAAGAGTTTTCTTTCTTCAAAGTGTGTCTGTTCCCGTCAATATTGAACAGCATAATGCTTACGGCGCTTGCACGGTTATTTCAGATAACTAAAAGGTTTAAGGTTCAAACTAAAGTCCACTTTATTTTGTCGAGGGAGAGTTTCTCTTGGGGCAGAGGTCAGTTGCATTCATATAGACGCAGAAAAGACATGACGTACACAACAACAAAAAAACAAGAGTTTACAGACAATCAGCACAGTTGACAATACAAACACACCTACACAATGTACAGTAGTTCAGACTCAGCACCCGCACACTCTATGTTTCTGATCAATTTTATAGACTGAGTTATGTTTTTTACATCTCCTTCTGGCTATTGAGGAGACGACTATGATCGTTCATAAATGATCTGTGGGGCGTTTGAGTATAGTGGACGCCCGTGACCTTCTCAACCAGTTTAAACAGATTCTCAGATTTGTATTGATACACTTTACACTTTCAAGTGTACCAAGTCAACCAGCTGACGATTCCTTATAACACACGCATTGTTGGTTCTTTAGAAACTTCACGATATTTGACATTGCTTATACATTAGAATCCCTTCACATCGCCTGAAAGCCCAAAGCTATAGTCATAAATGTAAATAAATATGTGCGTCTTTGAAGGACCAAGCCAATTCAAATGAAAGATGAAATGCAATGTTATGCAAGACCGACACTGACTCCTGCTTTAGATATATTTGTACCAGAGCAGCAGAGGCACCATGACATACAAACATTGTGCAACAGGGTCAACATGATCTGCCTTTTCTTTGATAAGAGCAACAACCTGATGTGTTTGCGCCATGTGACAATGAATATGACTGTAGACATGAGTGAGACAAGCTAATTGACTTAGTGTAATAAGTATACTCCCACTGCAAATTACTGTCTAGGTTTGTTTATCATTGCAGCAGGAGTCAATTTTTGGATAAAAGCTTCTAATGTGTGTACAACTTTTGAAGGACACAAAACAGGGGGGGAAAAAATCAGTGCTGTATGAAAATATGATGGTGTATTCCTCAGTGCTTTGCAAATGGGTGTATTTGTATGGAAGCTAAACGCTCCAGTTTGTTTACAAAATAGAATATAACTTACCACCAGCTGCTGTCCATTACAAAAGCCCCTTATCAGGAGACAAACAATGTAAGCACACTGACACATCACAATCAGCCATCAAGCCCTGGGCTTAACAGTAGCTCCTGTCTCACGTCATCTCTCACTCAGAGAATCAGCTTGCCCACACATTTGCAGTTCAGATCGAATCAACGGCTGTGTGCACATCGGGATGCTCTGCGCTGCTGTGCTGTAAGTGGTCAATGGAGGAGCCCACCCACTCACAGGATATTCAATTGTACAGAAGCCTATTCTCACTGGTTCAAGCTCTTCATTTTCACAAGCGACTGCAATGATTCAACGTGCACCTTCGACAAAATATATGTTCATACTGCTGCCTGTATAACTCAATATAACTGTTTGTTTGGTATAGGGCTGAAACAACTAATCCATTATTGAAATAGTTGTCAACTATTTTAATAATTGATTAATCGTTTTTGGGATATACAGACTCAGACAAAGAATTACATTTTGTATTTTTTGTGAAAAACCTAAGTTGTCTCTAAAGGCATTGGTTATACAATTTGTTTTTAGCTATTTTAGCTCTGATATGAGATAAATCTTGGACAATAATCTAATCAGAGCAGAAAGAGGACTCTCTTGCTCTCACTTTCACAATCCCAGACTGAATTTTAGAGGTTCTTTTAAATGAGGAATGACATGTTAAACTTGTACAAAGAGCATCCTGCAAAGATTACCTTTAAGTTTACTCTATGAAGACGTCCTCAAACGAACGGCATCACTTTAGCTTCATGTGGCAAAAAGGTTTTTAAAAATGACACTTTCTGCCAACCGATTAATCAATTACCTACATAATCGTTAGTGACAGCCCTAGTTTGGTCACATTATACAACTCAGAAATAAAATGTCAAAATTCATAGGCAATTTACAGTGAAGAAAGTAAGTATTTGAACACCCTACTATTTTGCAAGTTCTCCCACTTAGAAATCATGGAGGGGTCTGAAGAAAAATCCAGAAATCACAATCTATGGTTTTTTAACAATTTATTTGTGTGATACAGCTGAAAATAAGTATTTGAACACCTGTCTATCAGCTAGAATTCTGACCCTCAAAGACCTGTTATTCTGCTTTTAAATAGCCCAACTACACTCTGCTCATGATTCGAATTTAGTAGCACCTGTTTGAGGTTCTTAGCTTTCATAAAGACACCTGTGAACCCCACAATCAGTCAAAAGTCTAACTACCAACATGGGAACATGGGCAAGACCAAAGAGCTGTCAAAAGACACCAGAGACAAAATTGTAGACCTTCACAAAGCTGTAAAGGGCTACGGGGCAATTTCCAAGCAGCCTGGTGTAAAAAGGACAACAATTGCAGCAATTGTCAGAAAATAGAAGGGGCTAATGATGACTGTCAATGTTCCTGGGACTGGGGCTCCACACAAGATCTCACCTCGTGGGGTATCAATGATGCAAAGAAAGGTGAGGAATCAGCCCAGAACTACACAGGGGGAGCTGGTCAATGACCTGAAGAGAGCTGGGACAACTTATATAGCGCTTTTAAAGGACACAAAGACGCTTAATACACTAAGACATCATGGTTTAAAATCATGCATCGCACGGGAGGTTCCCCTTCTTAAGTCAGCCCATGTCCAGACCCATCTGAAGTTTGCCAATGGCCATCTGGATGATCCAGAGGAGTCATGGGAGAAAGTCATGTGGTCAGATGAGACCAAAATAGAACTTTTTGGTCTTAACTCCATTTGCTGTGTTTGGAGGAAGAAGAAGGATGAGTAACATCCCAATAATACCATGCCTA
>OMNZ01018929.1:0-10404 GCA_900303255.1 Lesueurigobius sanzi | reverse complement strand
CAGGTCTCATTCTGTCCATATCCGCCCTGTTGGATGGATAACTCTGAATGTGTGGACTGTAAGGACTGTAAGGCACTGGGTCATATTTGCAGTTATCATCTTGGAACACCACTAGAGCCAGGATGTATTGAACAGCAGCAGACAGACCGGTAAGTATACGACAGAAAGTAGATATGAATTAAAAAGAACTGAGGTGTTCACTAAACCCAGGTTCAGAACAACAATAAAGGAAAGATGTATTTCAATCAAAGGCGTCAGTTTATGGAACAGTCTTGACAGTGTAATTAAAATTACAAAGTCCATTTATGTGTTTAAAAAGAATTTTCAATGTTACAAAAATATAACTGTGTAGATTAGCAGATGAACACATCATTTATAGATTTTTCTGTGTGGATGGTGGTGGCAACAAGGGGGTGGCATGGTAGAACACAGTGTGTCCTTCTATGGTGCTATAGTTATTGGTATATACCTTTAAGGAATACTTGACGAGTAAATGCGTTAGTTGAATGGACTGGTGGTTATTGGCAGTCATTAGTATTTTTTTCCTACTGAATTGTAACGATATACATAATGGCATTTAAATTACATAAAATAATATATCAATCGATCAATCAATCAATTTATTTTTGTAACGCCCAATGTCATAACAGAAGTCATCTCAAAGGTCGGTCTGGACAAAAACAAATCAATATCAGACATCAAGAATGATCAAAAATAAGTCACACACGAATGAAATGTCTCGACCAGATGTAATGTCCCGTGAATAAGTAAATCACTTAGAGTAACAAGATGGAGTATCCCCCATCCTTAGACCTTCCTCTACGGCGAGGAAAACCCCAAAAAACCACATGGTAAAAAAATTGAGGAAACCTCGGAGAAAACCAATTAAAGGAAGGATCCATTTCCCTTGGACGGATGGTCTTGGACTGATATATGTCATGTGCATATTTTGTCATAACATTTTTTCAATACGAAAAGGGGGTTGGCTATAATAATCTTAGACTAGATAAATGATGTATATTTTGCCTTTCTGTTCATTGCTGTTCACATTATGTCCTCCTTCCACTCCCTTGGGTGCCGTTCAGACCGACCCGTCGACTTGGATCCTCCCACCTGCTGCAAATCCAGGGTCTGGATGGACGGAGTTTACGTTTTACAGTTTGGTCATTGCATATGTTAGAAAGTATGTGAAGCCCTTTGAGGCAAAGTGTGTTTGCGATACTGGTCTATACAAAAATAAGTTGATTGACAGAAATAATGATGTCAAAATTGCGCCATCTTCAGCGTCATAAATGAAGAGTTCATTTGCAAAAACAGATATCTCCATTTTGAGCTTGTTGCTAAATAGTTTCAGATTTTAAAGGGACACGAGTAAAAGTAAAGTTGAATAAATCTCATCAATGACAAGTGGCTTCATATTTCTGATTCACTAAAATTCATGTTTTTTTGTCAATGGCACTTATCTGTTTTTCCAAATGAACTCACTGTTTGAAGTGAGAATCAGAGGCTCATTCGATCAAGAAACACCACGGACAAACAGCTCTTTTCACCTTGTGACTCTGAGGCCTGCGATGAACAGGACGAGCTTGATGTCCTCTTACCTTCGCACACCTCATCTCCTCTCTCTGTTGTCCCTGTCCCTCGTATTGTTATGATCCAAGGCAACGCTTCCGGTGCGTGTGTCATGTGGAGACCATCGCGGCAGCAAAAAAAAAAAAAAAAAAGCTCTTGAAGTAATGACGCAGCTGTGCTTTTGGGGAGAGCTCAGAATTACACGATGTACTTAGGGCTGTCGCCAACGATTATTTAGGTAATCGATTAATCGGCCGATTATTTTTACGATTAATCGATCAATCGGTTGGCGCAAAAAGGTGCATGGAAAGTGTAATTGTTAAAAGCTTTTTGCACATGAAGCTACAGTGACACCGTTTGAGGACGTCTTGATGAAGTAAAGTTAAAGGTAATGTTTGTAGGATGCTCTTTCTACATGTCATTCCTAATTTGAAAGCTAAGAACCTCTAAAATTCACTCTGGGATTGTAAAAGTGAGAGCGAGAGAGTCCTCTTTCTGCTCGGATTAGATTATGATCCAAGATTTGGAACAATCAGAGCAAAAATATTTGCAAAAAAAACTTGCTTCTAGAACCAATGCCTTCAGAGTCAACATAGTTTTTTCACAAAAAATACAACATTTTGATGTAATTCTTACTCTGTCTGAGTCTGTATATCCCAGAAACGATTTAATCGATTACTAAAATAGTTGACAACTATTTCAATAATCGATTAGTTCAGTGGTTCCCAACCTTTTTTGTCTTCCGTACCCCTTGGGCCTTTTATTTCTACTCCAAGTACCCCCTGCCTCGATGGTTTTGATGATTAGCTAGAAAATCAATGAGTACAAGTTATATTTATCAGTAAAAAGGCTACGAAATATTCTCAAACTCTCACTCTTTACAGATAAATAGCTTTTCTTTGAACATATTAATCAAAAATACAATTGAATTTGATCTTATTTTGTATCTGAAATTATTCCAAGTACCCCTTTCTAAGCTCTCGCGTACCCCCAAGGGTCCCCGTACCCCTGGTTGGGAAACACCGGATTAGTTGACGATTAATCGATTAGTTGTTTCAGCCCTAGATGTACTATACACTGTACATTTATTTGATATTCACCTGCAAAAGCAACATTTCCAACAGCGCGTGTATCCTTTAGTCTAGCAATGTAGCCTACACAACGCCACTGCACATAGCGTGGACGGCTGCAGTGTGTTTGAGCCACTGTTGAAAGCAGAGGAGCCGCGAGAAGCTTTGGAGAACACAAGAACAGAAGTTGGATTTTTAGAAGCATTGCCTAGCGCTGGCCTCCCGGGACGTCCACGCAGCTCCGGCTTCTCTTTCCTGCTTCTTGGGCCCGTTTCATCTCGCTGCCTGCCAATGAGCTGTGATAGCACAACTTTTTTTTTTTTTTTTTTCTTTTTCTCCTTGCTACTGCTAGGTCAGTAGCGATAACACACTCTCCTTCATGTTCTCCGGGCTGCCATGGTGTATATCTGTTTCAAAGTTTTTCGCATTTGTAGGCTGAAACACATCTCCCCTCTCCCAGTATAGTATATTTTTTATCCTTAGGGGCCGTCGGAGGGAGCAAATATTCACAGCGAGGATCTTTCTGCCTTCCTAAAATGATTTGCAGGTGAGAATTGAATTATAAAACATGGTAGGGATGTTGCAAAACAGTTAAAAGTGCCGGACTTTTCCACGCCAGGGCCTTAGGATCCCATTGATGAAACATATAAAAATGTAATCATGGTCTTTTCAATGAGAGAGATTGTGCCATTGGTTCCTGGCTCCAAATAGCCGGCTCAGTATTCATACAAACATAATTAGAAGTGGACAACAACATTTCCCATAAAGGATGCTTTGATAATGACATTTGTTGGTTTCTATGGCAACTGCGGGCATGGATACAATGGGCAGATGCAAGAGCGACAAAAATCTCAATCAATTAGTGGATTACATAGCCTATACAATACAGAGGCTTCATAATGTTGCTGCAAATAATTCCCCTTCGTGGGATTAATAAAGTTTTCTGGTCCTGGTTCTGATGTTGCCCATGAGTTTACTAATGTTTTGAACGATACGTGCACTTTTGGTGATCAAAGACAAGAAGCCTCTTACTCTATAATCTTATTCACTGTAGAGAAATAAGCCCTTCTCTTTGGTCCATATGGTTGAAGGGCAATTAGGAGCCCCCATATATTCAGTCCAAGCACATACAGAATAATGAAGAGTAGCAATGGTCAAAGCAATACAAAGGTTAGGCCCAGGCTCTGCAGCTACAAGAGATCATTATTGAGACCAATTATTGTTTGAACTAGTGTTTTACTTCAATGGACGCATAATAATCAAACTCCTGAACCAAGTGACATCAGCAGCACAATTATTCACCGTTGAGTTGAATAACAAAGTGCACGTTTATGCTATACTTCTTGCATTTGGATCACTTAATGTAGGATAACGTACAAATTATTAGTGTAAGAATTGTGTGCATTTACTACATTATTAAAATGATGTTCAGCAAGTACAAAGTATATTACTAATTTAATAGAATGTGTACAATTGACTGCTGGGGTTTGAATTTTGACGTAAACAATAATCGTATAAATATAACATTTTTGCAAAGAGAGTGTGTTTCCATGCAGTTGAATATCCTGGTTATTAACGGGGATTTTAAGTATCCTGGTTTTGTCTGTGTCCATGTGAACACAATTATCCTCCTTTCAGTTTTCTGCATAAGCCAGTATCCGGGTAATCAGAAACCAGGATACTCTCACTGGGATATTCCCACAGTATCGAGGATAGTGGGTCATGTAAAGAGAGTATCCTGGTTTCTCACCGCTGCTGACGTAACCAACATGTGCGAACTTCAGAGACAAATACGGCAGGGATTTGCTCGACCTTTATATCCTCTCAAAAGAAACAAAACATCAGGTTTGATTTTGAACTAAACTGTCACTTTGGGATAGTTCTCTCGTCCCTGTGTTTAGAGAAATTGTTTAAAAAGCAAAGTGTTGGTAACATGCTAAAATGTTTAGCTCCTCACCATATACTACAAATGGTAGCCCCGCCCCGCTCTGGAGCCTAAAATATCCAGGAATTGTTTCAAATTGTAAAAGGGATGAGTTTCCAGGTTTCCCCAAGGGCATGTCAACATTGAGTGTGTTTACATGCGCTCGAGTATCCTGGTTATTAACAGGAATTTTAAGTATCCTGGTTTTGTCTGTGTCCATGTAAACACAATATCCTCCTTTCAGTTTTCTGGATGAGCCAGTATCCAGGTTGTTAGAAACCAGGATACTCTCACTGGGATATCCCTACAGTATCCAGGATATTGGGTCATGTAAACAGAGTATCCTGGTTTCTCATCGCTGCTGACGCATTGAACGTGCAAATTACCGCGACAAATACGGCAGGAATTTTTTTTTTATAGGAACCTTTATATCTTCTCAAAATAAACAAAACAGCAGGACCAGGATATTTGTCACGAGCCCCGCCCGGCTCTGGAGCCTAAATATCCAGGATACTGTTGTTTCCCATGTAAACAGGAATATGAGTATCAAGGTTTCTCAGAGCGCATGAAAACATCATATTCAGAATACTGTCAAAACCAGGATACTCAAGCGCATGTAAACACACTCATTGTATCCAAAAAGCTGCCATAACCAGGATACTCATAATCACCTCAACCAATCCAAGTTTTCCTTGGAGCTGACGTGTCAATCAACTCACGTTCAAATAAATCCAATCAGGAGGGGGGTTGTGTACTTTTAAAATATCTATCCTTATTTCAATAATAATAATGTATTATTGTGTATATATGTTTTCTGTGGCACTTTTCAGACTCAGAGATGCTACATTATTCATTCATTCCTCACTCGGTGGTGGTAAGCTATCACTCTGTCCACAGCCGGCTTGTGGGCATAGGCAAGGCAGATGAAGTGCCTTGCCCAAGGAAACAAAGGAATTTACGTCACTGTCACCCCTTTTGCAATCTTAGAGTAGTCTAAGTAGAGTAGAGTAGTAGTAGTACTTGAGTAGTCTTTTTACCCAAAGCCTCTGCATATTCATTGGCAAATCGTGGCTGCCTTTTCTAAATTAGACCTTTCATGATTTGTTAAAAGCTGTCATGACTCGAGCTGATGTGCTGGGACTTCATTTCAGGCCGAGAGTTTTATCACAGTCAGAGGTTTAGTACATCTTCAAAGTTGTATACCTTTGGATCAGATGCTGTGCGATTGCAACCGTTTGAAGACGCTTTCCCTTTTCACGCAGCCACATGCTCGGAGCCTGCTGCATCTCATACCATCCCTAGATTGTGTTATACAAATGAAACATGACTTACATACACTTTTTAAACATGGGTCAGTTTCTTTTTCAACCTCATCTGACCTGTTTCTGTGTGAAGCTGTTAGATTGGACTGTATCAACTTCAACTAGTGCAGACGTGTGCTCAACATCAAATGGTATCTCCCTATTACAGAAAGAGAAATGTAATGCAATGGCTAGCGCAGATTGATCGTAGTATTAATAGTATCAATACCTAAGTCAGTATTTACTGTATATCGTATGATACCAGAGAGCTAGTACCAATATTTTTTGTTTATATATATATTTTTTACAATATTTCTTGCGTTTGGCGACAGTGAGGATTCGCACAGTGGCTCATCTCTCCCTCTTAACAATCTTTGAACTGTTACTCCGCCCTCTTTCTCTTGGGCTCTGAGCTGATGCCGCTGTGATAGCGAGCAGTTAGATGCACGCTCTTCTATAACACTCAACATGCTTATAAAGAGTGTTGTTCATAGCACAAAGATGGAGAGAAACTGATCCAGGCTCATGTCTCTGGTGCAGTGTGTGGAGACAGAGGAGTTCAGACCAGAATCATATTTAAAAAGTGGGCTAAAGTTAGCAGGAATTTAGCATGTTCTGACTTCAATATAAAGTGTTTAGCCGTTTATAGTTCAAAAACGAAGCAATATTGAAATATAAGCAGCTGCAAAATATTCATAGTTATATGGGCATTTGAATTTGATGTGGGATTTGATCCAATTTGATCAAATTAAGTCACTATGAACGGCTAAACACTTTATACTGAAGTCTGAACATGCTAACTTCCTGCTAACTTTAGCCCACTTTAAAACATCAACTGTCCGCTCTGTGAATCTTCTACAGCAAAAAAATCTCTTGATTTGATTACCTCTTATATCAGACAAATATACAAAATGCATAAGTTGTTATTTTTCAGACGTAAATGTGAAGATCTCAGTCGATGTTTCCTCATTAATCTCAATGGACTTTAACTAATAATTAACTTTTTGTTGCTCCTGTCTATACTGGCTCCAGAATTTATTTAGTATTGATCAATACCAAAATGTCATACCTTTTTATGACTTCAATACCTCAGCCATTATTTGACAAATTAAAAAAAATATATGTTTTAGAAAAAACTGTCCCCCTTGGTTTTCATTATGCCAAAATATATGGCTTTCAGTAAAATAAAGTGTTAAGTAATTCTGAGTTTCTCCTATCTGACCACATGAGGGCCAGATCAGCAACATTTTCTGGGCTGGGCCATTTACTTGTATACATTTGTATAAACAGCAGCATTGTGGCATCAAAACCATATGGACTTTTTTCTTAGTCTGAAGACAGAAATTGTATGATTCTTACAACGATGTGAATAATGTTTGCTAATATTTCATTGAATGTATCAGTTCATGTGTGTCATATGATGCTTACCATTGTTTGTTTTGATTTATTTGCCAGAACGATTACAGGATCCAGTGTTGCCAGATGTACGATAACTATCGTATTTGTACGAGAATTTACACCTCTGTACGATGTACGATCAATAATGCCAAAAATCCCCTAATGTAGGATCATTTCAGAGCGCCAGATCATGTCTGGTTGAATGCATTTTGCAGTCTCTGCAGGACTTTGGTGTCCGCCAGATCTGGAGTCAGATTCAGCCTCCGTGAGGCTGGAGAGAGTGTGAGCGGGAAAACTCCTGAATGAGCCACAGAGCGCGCCATAACTTAACACGTTTAATGAGTTAAGTCCGAACCACAGTTAGGAGACTGGAACAGGAAGGTTAACAGCAGTATCAGGGGTACATTATGTTTGTTGTGAGTGTGGGGCTAATTCTGACATGTATATCCTTCATTTTTACATTGCAAATATATGTAGGTGCGTTTTTGTCATTTTTTTCTCTTTGTATGATATTTTTTGCCCATAAACAATAATTTTGGGCTGTCTATGCGATAATTTGATTTTAACCCTAACCGCCAAAGTTGCAAAAATGCACCCAGTGTTATTTTGTTTGTGTTACTTTGGCGCCTGCCATTAGGTCAAGAGCGATCTGAACATACACATGAATATCAGAAATAAAGTGGGTGAACGTTTAGGTCTAACTTGGAGATGTGAGAGGAACTGGTAAAACATTTATCTGTTGTTCTCTATGGCTAAAAAACACTTGGCGGTTAAAGGGTTAAGAATCTGGCAACCCCGACAGGACCATTAATCACAAAGTATGAACAATGCTTTTTAATAAATCTTTATTTCATCTGGAAAGTCCCACTGAGATTAAAGGGACTCAACGGAGGTTGTCCATTTTCATACTCGCTACTGCCACCTCTGGCCGTCTGCGTAACTGCAGTCTCCATGTTAAGCTGGTGAATGACTGCTGCCTCGGCCCAAACACGCAACTTTAGAGTGACGGTGCAGGCTTATAGCAGCAATTGAGTGGGATAGGTGTGGGCTCACAGTACAGTGCGGGACATTGCTGGAGCATGTAGGGGGTGGAAAATATATTATTTTTTTAATTTTAACTTCCGTAGAGTCCATTTTAAGATCAGGGCTACATTGTTTCTTTTATTTCAACTGGCGTGGTCCGTGTGCTCCGTCTGACCCCTTCTCGCTGTGAGGCATGAGCACTGACCTGCACTGTGCCACCCAAGACCAGCACCAGACTTATTATTTCCTGTATTTGTGTTCGCTATATTGTAAAAAGAAAAAAAAGATCATAACAACAGAATTATCAATTCAAGTATGTACTATGTAGTGTATAACAAGCCAAGACATTGGAAGTGCCACAATTAGTCAATGTTGTGTCTACGAACAAGAACAAAATGACAGGGAGAAGAAAGGTAGCAATTTTTCTTAGACTTATTTGATGTTTTACAATCCAAGAACACAGTATTTTCACCAAATTTCTCACACTTATTTTTTTTTCAATTCCCATCAAGACACTTACCCAAGAACAGAAAAAAAATATAGAAAAAAATATTGTGTTTTGTTATTGTGACAGGCTGGTTCATTTGACAACAAGAGGGAATACAAAGGAGCCTGAATCACACTTGTACAGTAGAGAGCGGAGCAGTGAACACAGGCGGCCGGAGAAGAAGAAGCAATCATAAAAACCTCCCTGGAGAATTACACTGCCTACTTAAAAAACAAACATCCTGAGCTCCAGAGAGACGCCGCAGAGTTTGATTGCTTCAAACCATTTTCCAATTGTTGTCCAATTTAGCTTTCTGTGTCTTGTTCAGGCTTTGTCATCACAGTAGCAGTGCTCCTGATGTCGGAAGAACAATGCGCAAGGTGTATAGATGTCTCCGACGCAGAGAGCAGACTGGCCAGCCAAGACTTATACTTATTGTAATAGAATGTAGGTGGTGGTGGTGGGGGCTATATATCATTCATCACCTCTTGTTTCATGGGGTTATGAATATGAGAATCACACATTGGCCATATTCTCTATGAAATAACTTGGAAAAAGGATGGAGCGCACTGACCAAAAGAGAGCAAATAAATGTGACACTGTAGCTTTTCTTTTTTCTTTTGCAATTGTTTATGCATTTTTCCTTTTTGTTTTATGTTTTAAATATTCAACCATTTTTTTCTCATAGCTACCAGGAGTGTCCATATTTCTTGAGGGAAATGTGTAAACATCTTGAAGTGTTGATCTGAATACACACGTGATTGGTTCGACTACAAACTGACTGTTCAGCCACAATTTCAACTGTTTATTGTTTATTTTTTTGACCCAGTGCATGTTATGAATATGGGACTCATGCAAGTAAACATGACATTTGCTGTCCCGGAGCGCTTATGCAGGAGCACTGATCAAACCCGAGACATCTTGCTTTGAGATGTGATGACTGCAGGACCACCATGCCACCCATATGGATTTTTGCGACATGTCATCCATATGTTGTCCATGTCCCAGTCATTGTCGCCAGAGCCTTAACTCCACCCACAACCAAAATCCAAAAATGGCTGCGGAAGGGGCGGGTGTCTGGGCTTTGATTAACACTGGCATTGGTGCATTACAGCAGGGCAGTCAACAGACTCGCTGGGGCCCGGGGCAAGAAGATGTCATTTGGGCCCCCCTCCCCATGGACTCCACCATAAGCACCTGTCAACCAACATCGGAAAAATAGTTTAATGATGCCATCTATTTATACGCAATTTAAAAACTACAAATAGTAAATGCACTTTATTGTCTCTGGGGTTCCCTCTGGGCAATTTTATAGAAATCAGATCTAATTTCCTTTGTTTTGTTGGATTTTATGATGTTTTAAACACATTCTGGGCTGTAATACAGTGCGTCGCTGTGCGCTGGGCCGAACCATTTTCTTCTTGAGCGGGGGGGGGTGCGCATAAAAGATAAACATTTAAATTCACTAAAATAATACCATTTTCAGTTATTGAGTAGATTTTAAGTAGAACAATTCATTTAAATGCAATATTCAATGATTTTTTATCAAAATAACAGACATGTTTGAGGAGAAAAAAATGTTAATGGTCTTTCATGGGCCCCTAGGTCCTGGGGCCCGGGGGAACAGAC
>OMNZ01018928.1:0-10647 GCA_900303255.1 Lesueurigobius sanzi | reverse complement strand
TAGGCCTTTTTTAAAGTATGCTGGGGCTGTACCATGGACACACTGGTATGTGAGTAGACAGATTTTATACTCAATTCTGTGATGGATGGGCAGCCAATGAAGGGACCGGAGGACAGGGGTGATGTGGTCATATTTGCGCCTCCTCGTCAGGATCCTGGCTGCACAGTTCTGAATGTGCTGGAGCTTCAGCGGGCTCTTACCAGGGATCCCGACGAGGAGGGCATTGCAGTAATCCAGCCTGGAGGAGACAAAGGCATGTACCAGTTTCTCAGCATCTGTTTGTGAGAGGGAGGGGCGGAGTTTTGCTATGTTTCGTAGGTGGTGAAAGGATACTTTGCAGAGGTGGCGAATGTGGGTCTCAAATGACAGATGAGGGTCAAATCTGACCCCTACGTTTGTAACGGAGGAGGAAAGGGGAATGTAATGTCCAAACAGATGTAATGTAATAACAAAACAAGCCTAGGTTACCCCCCATCCTTAGAACCCTCCTCCGCGGCAAGGAAAAACTCGAACCCACTGTGAGGTTAGATAGTCCCAAAAACGATGAGTCCCTGTAGATCCAAGCTACTATTATAGCCACAACTGCGGTGGGGTAGACAGAAACAGGACATATTCCAAAATGATTTGGAGCCACTTTTAAAACACTATTACATCCATAAATCTTAGAATTGATGTGATTGTTTGACTTTTGTACTTTGCATACCGGCTATGATTCGGTTTAGTTTTGTCATTAATGAACAATAGCGGAGAACACTGTGGGCTGGAAGATGGAATTTTTTGCATGCGGCTAAATTGTTAAAAGCAATGTGTGGCTGTGTAAACAAATTACAAGCTTTTGTTTCTGTTCGAAGGCGAAGTGTTTTGTTTGTGCGGTAAAAGGACATTGACATTCCACATGTGAGTAATTTCTTGAAGGCTACATTTGTTTGGGGAGTGTGGGCTGAGAGACGTTGTTTTGTTTATGGCGCGGGGCCTATTAGCGTCTTCGTGTAGCCGGTCCGGACAAGCCTGATGAATAATGGAGCAGATCCCCGTCTAGGGCCATCAGGTGAGACCGGTGCAGTTTTCAGGAGCCCCCCCGTCAAGTGTCGGAGGGTAGGAGAGGGGGTTGAGGAGAACGGCGAGGCCTATGGCGAGAGCAGCTGCTGCGGCCCGCACACACACACCCCCCAACACCAGGCCATCTGCCGCAGCGTTTACTGAAGGAGGCACACGTCCTGCCCTTTACCAAACTTATGCACTCAAAACAATGTCATATCTGCGCCGCTTAACATTCACGACCATGGATTTGGTATTTTGGCACTCTGCGAGAAGAGAATAATTGCTTTTTTGTTTGCAAGATGTAAGATAGAGGTTTGTTGTAACTATGGCTGGGTACCGTTAAACGATACCAGTATGATATCGAAAAAATAATTCATAATAAAGGTACTACCGGTATCGAAAAATAAATTGGTACCGAAAACTGGTACCGAAAAAATGTTTATCGTTAGAAAGAAAATTTCTCTTCCTGGTGGGTCTCAGACTGCAGTAAAGAAAGGGCTGAGGTGTTTCAGCTCAAATAAATGATAAAAACACTAAAAGAAACAGTATTTTATAGAATAAATAATCATTATTGTTCTGTTTTATGGTTCTACAACAAAACTAAAATCAAGCACGAGGATAAATGACTCGATTTGAGAATATTAGTCTTGTTTAGAGCAGTTTTGACTAGATTAGGCACATTTACTACTGTCATCTAGATTATTTGGTTTATTTCATGACAATTTTTACTGATTCTAAGGTAATCTCACTTGAATTAGGGAAATAAAACTGCCCAAAGACCAATTTTCTGACCCCATTGGTAAATTAATTTAAATAAAAAAGGAACTAAGTAGAAATCTATTGAAGCAAGTCAAAACAAGTGGTTAGAATTAGGTCAAATGAGCCACTAAAACAGCTCAAATTTAGATAAATAAGATGAATTTGGGTCATTTAACCTTCTAGATATTAACTTTTTTGTGTAGATGACCAATAATTTAGTATAGGTATCGAAAAAGGTATCGTTCAGGTATCGGTATCGTAAACCAAGTATCGTTAAAGTACTAGTATCGAAAAAACATAAAAGGTACCCAGCCCTATTTGTAACTAAGTGCGGTGCTTCTAAAGTTTTAGCTTTTCAACACCCACAGACATAAGCTATAACCTTGATAATACAAAGTGTAAAGCAAGATGAAAAAAGTCCTATCATTCTGACTCCAGAGCTAAGATTAACAGTCAAATAAAGCGTTGAAAACAGCCGTGAGAATCTGAGTGACAGCAGCTTAACATTCTGCCTTTATGACGGGCAACAACAATTTATTCATGCATTTTTCATTTCTAATTAATCCATCAATTAACATACTGGCCCTTCACATCAATAACACTTCATCAAGTAAGCGTTTAAAAATCTGTCTCATTAAAGCCTGACCTGCCACATCCATTTTCTTTAGTAAAATCTCAGGTCACTCCAGTTAGTATGCTTTTGTTTACTTGAGCTTCTTATTATTTTATCCCTAAATGATTCATGAACTGAATAATGAGCTTGTTGTAGCACTTAGATCCAGGAATTATTTAAAAGGTCTATAGCTCCAGCCACAAGGGGCCAGTAAGCGAAATAACTGTGTCACATCCTCAGGAATCAAATGGAAGATTTCTATGTAGCGTTATTGTAGGCCACATCTGAGCACTAAATATTTCCAAATGCAAGAGCGGGTAATGCCTTGATAGATGGTCTGCAATCATACTTTATTCCTATTGCATTGGACACTGTTTTCAAACTGTGAAAGGAGGAGCCGGTTGGTTGATTATACAGTAAACGGTCAGCTGCAGCCCAACTCGTTTCTAGCTCTAACAATGCCTGAACATTCTCATTGTTCAATTGACTGTATGTTTTGGGCACGTGCAGCTTTGTCAAATGGTGAAATGAAGCAGGGCGGACAGCCATGGAAATGAATTGTACTGATTTGGACTGTTACTTATTAGCAATTGTTGAAAATGTGCTTTGCCTAGATAATGACAGTGTGCGTCTCTGCTTTCATCTGAATGTATTTGTTTAGAATCAGATTAAAGCTTTATACTGTATCATCATGGAAGAGGCTAATATAAGGCAAGGCATCCTTTCTCTGTCCCACTCCCCTTCTGCTGATGGGGACTGGTCTAGGTCCCTGGCTGCAGGCCTGAACAGCAGCAGTGGCCTGTGCAGCTCTGACTGGACATAGCTAGGGACTCTAGTCGACCTATAGGCACTACTGGATCCCTCCCCACTGTGGTTCTCCTCTAGGTTTCTCAGTTTTTTCTTGCCGTGGAGGAGGGTCTAAGGATGGCTTGTTTTGTTTAGATATTACATTTGTGTGACATTTCATTTGTTTGATTACTGTTTGATTTGTTTTTTTTTTGGTGTCTGTAACGTCCCTGGAGATGATTGATTGATTTGTAGAGCACAATTCATACACAAGGCAAGTGCGATTATACAAAATTACAAGCAGGCAAATAAAACCAGCCAATAAAACATAAATATATTTGATAATTAATTACATCAAAAGCTAAAATACTTTCATATGCACAGCTAAAAAGAACTGTTTTCAGTCTGGATTTGAACATTGGGCCTCATTCACGAAAAAAACTTACGCACAAATTTGTTCTTAAGGCCGACTTAAGAACATTTTGGGCATTCACAAAATTTGTTCTTAGCTGAAAGAGCTCTTCTGGAAGAACAAATCCTAACTCTTACGCACAAAAAAAATCATCTCTCTTTAAGAACAGTTTTGTCTTCTTAAGAACGCTTCGTGAATCAGACTTAAGTTTTTCTTAAGTTTCTCCTAAGTTGTTCTTAAGAACTTTTTCTTAAGAAAATATTCATGAATGAGGTCCATTGTCAGTTGAGATCTGTCTCTTCCGGCAGACTGTTCCAGATTTTAGCTGCATAAAACTGAAACAAACCCTCACCATGTTTAGTCCTGACTCTGGGACCAGCAGGAGACCACTCCATGAGGTCCTCAGAGCTGAGCTGGTTCATACGGCGCTAACATGTCAGAGGTGTACTTTGGTGCTAGACCATGGAGAGATTTGTAAACAAGCAGAGCTGTTTTAGAGGTTATCTTCTGTATAAAATAGGAGAAGACCAACCTATCCCTTTAATTACCCACCACAATTATTATTTATTCACCATCGACTAAGATCTAAGGCTAATTCACTACCGTCCATGTGTGATATACTATTGGTTTTCCGTTGCCTGTTTTAATTAATAAATCTATCCCAAAACCAATACAGATGCGGAGGCGATTAATCTCAATACAGAAAAGCCTGTGCCTTAATTGCAGGCGCCCACAGTAGAAATCATTTCTGCTTCTCAGTGACTTTTATTGTGTTGCCAGATACAGAGCTAATATTGAGGCGGAGGAATGATGCTCTCAGCAGTCCATCCACAGCGGTGATAATCCTGAGAGGAGGAGGAGGAGGAGGAGGAGGAGAAGAGGAAGGGGGTAAGAGGGGGATCAGTGCAGAGATAAGATGATGTCTAGAGGCGCCCTGACAGAGGAGGAAATGAGACCAGGCATCCATAATAATGCTTTGTTTGTTAAATTAATAACTTGGCTCTTATACAAGTAAACTACGCCACGCCGAGTTTCATATCCAAACCGTTTCTCCTCACTTGCGTCGTTTTTTTCATTTCGTTAAAAAAACATCATTTTAATTGCTTCGGATAAACATTTTTGATAGGCTCGTGTGGCGTGCGCCGGTTGTTGGTAATGAGTGAAGGCAGAAGACAGCAGCGAAATGTCACGCGTGTGGAGCCGCTCCGCCGAGTGCCGGAGTTCCACTTATTTACCCCTGAGAGATGATGAAAAAAAGGCCAAGGACACGACGCTGTAAAACACTGGGAAAAAGGTGATTCTGCCTGCGAAAAAAGAAACAGAGGCTCGGGAGGAAGGCGGTGATAAGCCAGTGTAGTCTTTTTTTTCTATTAAGGGTAAGTAACCCCGTGATATTACGTGAACATTTCTGATTAGCTAAATATACTTAATTATACCTCTGCCAATTATGCTAGTGTGACCCAGTCCAGAGATCAGCGCAGGACCAAATTCATTAAGGGTTTGTAACGGACTGGTACGGCAGTGCAATCAATCGAAATTTAATAGAAAATGGGATCTCCGCGTCGGCGGCTTTGGAATTTAAAGGACAATTAGAGATGTTTGTGAAGTCATTCTGAAGCAGAACGCATTTACGTTTGTTTGCACGGAGGTGTTTTAAAAGTTCTATCTTTTCTGTGTTGAGACCATATTAGTAAAGATTGGATCGAGAATTAACACTTTTATGCCATATCACCTGACTAAATCGATATATATTTTTGCCTGTGAGTCATAGTTTTTAACCATTATCCACCATTTAACCATTTGCTCAATATTATGCAAAATCAACTTTTTTTATCTTTATCAAAAGCAGTAACACTTTATAATAATGGGACATAAATGAATGCATATTTCATCATGAATTCACCTGAATTCATAAAGCTTCATGATTACATAGTCATGCATTAACATGCTTAGTTAAAGCAATGAATTCATTAATGATAATCAATAATTCATCATGATCATGATGTATTCTTTGCACAGAATATGGAGACGGTGGCAAGGCCCAAACTTTCAATAAACTTGCTGCAAAAAATAATTCACCAGAATCAGATTAGAGTTTATTGCTTAGTTCATTATGAATGTGCCCCTTAAACTAAAGCGTTGCAGCTTTGCTAACTTATTACATCAAAGCTAATTTACCCTTTAGTTCATCATGAGTTCATGATGAATGTGCCCCTTAAATTAAAGCAGCGACAGGTTCAACACATAACACAAGTGGCATATTCTCAAATGGCAAAATCCAAACCAGCAGTAAAATGAAAATGTCACTTTCCCGAACGACCTGAAGAAGCCTAAGGTCAAGGCCTGGTATGTTTTTAGAACTAGATGTTGCTTATTTCATTATACCTCTTCTTGCCTCTGCTGCCTTCCTGACAAGTGTGACTTTAATTACTGAATGAACTTTAGTTCTATTCTGTGAGAAAAACTGCAACGCTTCAGTTTAAGGGGCACATTCATCATGAACTCATGATGATCATGAATTATTTTTTGCTGTAAGTTTATATAACATTATTATATAACATATCTCCATATTCTGTGCAAAGAATTCATCATGATCGTGATGAATTATTGATTATCATTAATGAATTCATTGCTTTAACTTAGCATGTTAAGGGTCTGCAACGTTCAACATTTAAAAAGCCACTTTCAAACCAGAAGAATAACTCAAATGACAGCAGTGGTGTTTCTGTCCTATAACTAAGCATACAGTACATCATTTTTATTTTATTTATTGATGGTATGATTATTGACAGCAGGTGAATAAGGAAACATGTCAATTGAGTGATATCATTATGAAACGTTTGATGCATCTTACTGACATAAATTGTGTCAAAATTGCCTATATTTTCAGCAATGAAATCAAAATAGTTTTCAGAGGGGATTTTGGATATTTTGTTTAGTTTTTGAATAAACAAAAATATGTAAAAAAAAAAAAAAAATCTAATTTAAAAGTTTAAGACTGGAAAGTTTGATGGCTGTAGGTGTTTTGTTGCAAGTGACCTTTGAAGTTAAAAATTGATTTTTTAGCTGTTAAGACTTTAAGAGAATTTGAAAATTGAAAAACAAAAAAAACTTTCACCTGTAGTGTCTCCCCTTAAGTAAAAGTACAAAGTTTATGTACAATCTTAGAAACCATATTGATAACACAGTATTAGCGAGGAATATTGGAGGTTCTTCCCCTGGAAAATTTGAACAAATTATTTCTTCGCTGCCTTCACTCTGGCTCAGATGTAGCCTAATACTTAACCAACTGGTTCTACTTTCAAAGATCACAACAGAGGCTTTAAAGCGCTGCATGTGGCTCTTGAGATAGTGGTTGCCTACTTCCTTTCCTTTCCTTGGGGTAATGCACGTGTTTTTGAGTATTGAGAACATAAAATATCAGGTCCTATTACTACAAAATACAACACAATAGCATGAAGGCTTTGGGATTTTACTTAGCCCTGATTTTTAGTACAAGTCCAGATCCTGTATGTTTACCATTGCAAGACAGTGCAAATGCCTTAATGGGGGGCCTCGGATTCTCACAGGGAAAGTGGCAGAAAGCTTCAAAATGTCATCCGCTCTGAGCTGCGTTGAGTGGCGGAGTTCCAGTCACTTACCCCCCGAGGAATGAGGGGAAAAGGCCAAGGACGTGGCGGCATAAAACACTGGGAAAAGGAGATAGCACAAGGGAAAAAAGACCTTTTAAAGATGAATACCGCCGTCGGTCGTTCTCATTTTTTTTCCACGGTAATTCATGCCCCGAGTTCTGCAGTGACCGCGCGCGCTATTTGGAGCGGGCCTAAAATAACAGTCCTGGCCGCTACACTGACCTCCATGTAAATCAGGTGCTTGAGCTTGATTTATGGTCCTCTCCTACGGACGGCGATTCGAACCAAATCACATCAAGTCGTTCATCTGTGTCAAAGATAGTCATCCCGCAGCCGTGGGGGAGGGGAGAATCAATTTCCCACGCCGCGCGATTATGTAAAGCGGCGTTGTGTAGGATGCCCCATAGTTCACGTTGTATAATCTAACCGGACAATAATACCTGCAGATAAAGTGTCACCTACAAAGAGGGGGCACCAGCAGGGGAACTTAGTATTCATAGCCACTTCTCCGGCAGCTTGAGTTTTACTTCATCCTCTGATTGCACTTGTAACCACAATTGCAGACCACTTACCATCATGCGTGCACAACAGCTTTGAGCGATAAGAGGAGACGAAGCAAATGTTTCATTAATTTACCTGCAGCGTAAAGGGCCTTCATCGATCCGGAAGTCCTTTTTTAAGTAATCATGGAAAATTGGTGCCACGGAACTGACATTTTACAGAATGATAGTCGGGTTAATATGGTGGGCGCCAGGGCTAAAGGATATTGGAAGAAATTGTATTTGTGAACAAGCGTTGCAAGGCGAGACACTGCAGGTGAAAGGGGGGGTGATGTCAATTTGGAACTTTTGCTGTGTATTACTGACTGAATTTGAGAAAAAAATGATTGTAAGGTTTCTGTCATTTTATGTTTTCCTATAAAAATAATCCATTTTATGTGTAAAAATGGCCAAACTATATTTTTTGTGATCAACTCAGGTTTCATTTTATGGTTTTCTTTTGTTGATATGTTAGTTATCGAGATGCAGATCAAGGTTTTTTGTATGAGTATCTACCAATACCAACCGATACTGGGAGAATTTGAAGGGGAAAAAAAAGTGCTTTTGACATATTTGTTGTTTATGTAAAGAAAATGTTTTGCAGTGAGTGAAAAAGTGACCAATCCTTGTTATATTAATATGGAGAACTTAAATTATCTGATTATTAACACATTACAAATATGTTTTATCAGTAATTCTCAAACTAAAATAGAAAACACTGGCCTTCAACAGTAGACAATACTGTTTGTTTAGGTGTGAGTCATAGCTTCTGGCTCAGCCTTGATTGGTTGAAGCTAGCATTAGCATACTGATGCTAACTGCAGTATTTTGCGCAGCGATCAAAAGTAGTATTGCAGACTGTAAAATGAGTTATATAACTTATCCAGGTTAAGAGCTTTCAAATAACATACAGCATGTCCATACCCGATATTGTGTTTTTACGGTCCAGTATTGGATCGGTGCTTCCCTTTAGTTACAAAGGTTTGGTCAGAGGAGGTTTTGGATATCTTGTTTTTGAATAAACTAATGAATACATTTGTAAAAAAGCCTTGTGTTTGGATGTTCAAAACTCATTAAATCAGACTTGCAATTAAATATTGGAAAATAACGCTGAACAAACCTTCAAAAATAAGCACAAGCCTGGAAAGTTTGGAGTGTGTTGGAGCTACTGTACCCCACTATGAGAACAAGGCATTTTAAGAAAATGGTCATTGAAGTTACAACTTTCCATATCAATGCAATTCATTTCACTACTGACTGCAACAATTGGGCAATTTATTAGTTTAAAGGTGATAGTGTATAATATACGTGAAGAGAGAAATCTGCCCCAAAACTTTTGCCTACAATGTCTCCCCTTAAAACATTTTCGTGAGGTCAGGGTGCACATTTGAATACAGAATCTAACCCCTTGTTTGCGCATTTCAGTACAAAAGCCAAAAGAAAGCTGGATATTACTACTTTGACTTGTGTGCTTTACCTAAACACAGTAGTTTCCTCCGAGCAGCGTGGCCTCCTGCCGAGCGCTTGATGCTCATTCTTGAAGCTGCGTAATAGGGCAGAAAAAGTCATTCTCATCGTCTCTGCGCGTTAGTGGGAGCTGGCCTTATTTATGCGACGCTGTGTGCAAAGTCATCGAGTGGATGTTTATGTGGACGCACCCCACAAACGGCGGGGTGCACGTATCTATGGCAACAAGCCTCTTCGGGGGGGCGCAGTCCACAGGTAATGGACATGGGTAGATGATGGTGAATTATTTAGGAGCTCCATCAGACGGTGTCTCGCAGACCCGGGGCCCGACTGCGAAGTCATATTGGACTGATGTGTGAGAAGGTGGCGTCTCCCGCTGAGGTCTATATCTGCCCAGCGAATGGCAGAGGGAGCAGAGGGAGCAGAGGGAGCAGAGGGATCCTGTGTCAGCGGCTGGTGGCTGACTCTACAGGGAAGGATCGTATCATGCACAACTGGTACAAGCAGTACTGCGGCTTCGACTCAAAAGATACAAGTCCAGATGAAAGGTCTCATTCAATATCAAAGAGTTCATTGGTGCCACGATTATGGGACTACAAGATTAACCGTAATGTGGCAATTAGCAAAGCACAAAGGCTGCACTGCAAAAAGACATCTTGAAATAATTGTATTCGGCCTTCATTTAAAGTTAAGTAAAATCATCTGTGAAGGGAACAAGCCATTTTGCACTTAAAATAAGAAAAAAAGATGGTTTTAAAATGTTTAACCTCTTAAGCCCTGCTGTTTTTTTCCGAATTTGGTACACATATACTCTGGAAGGCATGAACAGCTTGTAAAATCTCTAAAATGTTCATTTTGCTCTCATATGTTATGAATGTCTGTGGGGAGACTGTAGATGTAAAAAGTTTCAAGAAAATCATAGTGGGCATGAGTAATTGAGGTTGAAAGATAGAAAACATGCATTCCGCCTAAAAAAACCCCCACACATTACAGCAGGTCAGCAGCTTGTTTTCATTGTAAAGAAGCAAATGAACATCAAAAAATAGTAACTACAGCTAATTATTGACATTTTACCAACTGTTTAACAATAAATAATTGAAAAGTTATTGAGGTTTCGATTTAAAATAGTCTAGGCGGAATCCCATAGTAATAAATAGGGCACAATTTGGCACTTTTTGGGCAAAAAAATTCAAATTTGAAATTTGTAATTGAAAATTTTGGATCCAATTTATATATTTGGTCATAAAATATAGTTTTTTTTGTGAACAAATTTTTTAAAAATAGATTAAAATAAACAAGGATTGTCTCTAAAAGTGGCAAGTCCCCAAAAATGGGGACCTTAGGGCTTAAGAGGTTAAAAACCACAAGCTAACAGGATAAATGATCAAATATAAATGT
>OMNZ01018924.1:2906-13684 GCA_900303255.1 Lesueurigobius sanzi | reverse complement strand
CGCAGTCTCTTCCCTGAAGGCATCACCCTGAAGAGACTATGTGATGGGTGCGAAGGGTCCTTGGCGATTTTGATGGCTTTGCGGGTGAGACGGGTGGAGTACATGTCCTTAATAGAGGGGAGAGGGGCTCCACAGATCTTCTCCGCTGCTCTCACGATGCGCTGGAGGCTCCTTCGACAGGAGGCAGTGCTGGCGCTGTGCCATACAGTGATGGAGCTGGTCAGGATGCTCTCTATAGTCCCTCTGTAGTTGGACATAACAGAGGCTGGGACTCTGGCTCTTCTCAACTTGCGGAGAAAGTAGAGTCGCTGATTACTTTTCTTGACCAGTGATGTGGTGTGCATGGTCCAGGAGAGCTTCTCTGTGATGTGCACACCCAGGAACTTAGTGCTGGTCACCCTCTCAACTGCAGCACCGTTGATTGTTAGAGGAGTGAAAATGCTGAAGTGAAAAAGTGGATGGCTTCTCCAAATGGATAATAATTGAAATTTGAAATTTATTGAAGGAAACCCGCTTGAGATGCAGCATCTCGTTTTCAAGGGGGGACCATAATCCTGAACACACCTCGAAATCCACAATGGGCGACAACTAGAGGTGCAGTCTGAAGGTTTTCCCATGGCCTACACAGTCTCCTGACATAAACACCACTGGAAAATATGTGGATAGACCTTCAAAGAGCAGTGTGTTCAAGACAGCACAGAAACTTCACAGTTCTGGAAGACTTTTTTATGAAAAATGGGGAAAAATCCCTCAAACTAGAATTGACAAACTGTGAAAGAAACTGGACAAGTCAGAACCACAAAAGTCGTTTTGGGGGGAAGGTGTTTGGGGAACAGAAACTTAAGAGAAAAACGAAGAACCAAGGTGCTCCTCCGACACTCAATTCTCTATACATTTAAAAGCTTTATTGTACTGGGCTAATGCATATTAAAATATTTTAAAAGAAGTTGAAAGTTAGAATTGACAAACTGTTGGCAGCCGACAAAAGTGTTTATAAGCTGCGAAATGTAACGCCAAAATAGGGACTACTAGGTACTAACTCTCCAAGGTGTTCAAACATGTCAATTTGCTCAGGCCTTTTTTTCTTTAATATTATTTGATAAATGTAAAAAATGAAAATAAAATCAGATTTTTTGACATGTTACAGGAATCTCTCATCTGTAACTTTGTGCCTTTGGAAGTTCATTTGATCGTCTCCTTGCTTCTTTGTTCACAATAATAGAAATGTTCACCTAGGCTGTCCATACTTTCGCACCCCACTACATGTGCAATACTTATAATATGCAGTCAACAGGTGCTAGCAGTTAAAGGTAGTAAGATTTGGAACATCCCAGAGGCTAAGTCTATTGAGTGTATAAAGGTTCAATATAGAGTGATTCTGAAATCTCAGAACATCCAATCTTACTTTCCTGGTCAAAATCAAAATCAAGTTCGTATTTTATTCTGTGGATTTGGTTGTTTTTCTGATCTGTCAGGCAGGAACTCGGATTAGTTTGGGCATTGTATGAATATGCATCATCCTGACAATACTTTTCTTCCGTTCAGAAGTTCTTTCTAGTGTTTCGCAACTTTCCCATTCTAAAAAAAAAACTGATGAATAAATCTACTTCTAACTACATGAACTTTTTCAGCCCAAAAGGCAGGATTCCCCAATTCATCATGAACCGAGATGCAAGAAGGTCATTCCAGAGCCAGTTTGGGTCTTTTTGTGAGGACTTTGCATGTTCTCTCCTTGTCCAGGTCAGTACTTGTGACCAAGATCCAGGGTTGTCTGAAAAGGAGTCCCATGGGTGCTGCACTGTGGTCGCCCCCTGCTCCCGACAGGCACTGGTCGAAGTACTTCAAAAAGATCTCATAATGGAAAAGATTAAGAAACAGTGTGTGACAATAATACATTTCTGGAACATAAGCAGATTCCAAACGATAAACTCGCTGAGGAAGATCTTTGGACTAAGATCAAAACGTCCTACACTTCAACTACAGAGCACAGATAAAGACTGAAGAATCTTCGCCTACAACAAGCAGATTGTTTTTTTGCATCAGGCTTCACTTTTGCTTCTTCACAGACGCATATTTGGAAGGACCTTTCGGATAAACCAGCATTTGTCCGATGGATTTGATTAGTAACAGAACTCTTACTCGAGTAAAACTTCACACTTCCCAACTCTGCCTATACTTTCATAAAATCCTCCAATACCACTCACCGCCTAATCCATTTCAATCCCCAAATTGGCCAGTACTCAGGACCCCTAATTCTCATACTCCCATCTCTGCACAACAGTCCACTCCAGACTCTGCACCATCATTACCGTCATTAGGCCCGAATAAGCTCTGTAACACAGGAGTCCACCAGCATCTAGTTTAACCCAGCGCAATTAGCACATCCGTTGGAGTTGAATTACCCTGTAAAATGAGAATGGCGCGCACAAAAGAGGACGGAGAGTTGTATTTGAAAAAAAAAAAAAAAAGTGGGGGGATATAAGGGAGAGAGAGAGAGAGAGAAAGGGAGAGAGAAATAACAGGACAGCCAGAGATTAAAATTGTTTGAATTGAGTCCACGCTCTGCCCATTCATTCAGCATTCTGCTTAAATCAGGCCTTTTGTCCGGCCCCGGCGCAAAGTAGTGTCAATCATCTCGACCCGGTTTTGTAGAATGGGGGAAATTTATTATGAATTTGCTCTGGCACATAATGAGGACTACCCCCTGCCTGCTCCGCGCGCACAACCCCCTCCCCTCCCCGCGACCCAACGCCCGCCCACGACCCCCCTCAACCGCCTATCAGGATAGCCCGACGGAGAGAGCGAAGTTAGCAATCTCAGGGCCACTCGCACCCTGGACTCACATCAAAGTGACAGAGACGTCCAATCAGATTTGTCTTACAGGCATTACATGATGAATATGGTGAGGCCGGCGTACAAAAGCGCCTTTGTGTCCCCCCACCCTCCCCTCCCTCAGCGCCGGGACTATTCACCGCCCTGCCACAGCCCCAGCCAGAGTGGAAGTAAATGGGCAAAAGGGTCCCGGGCCAAAAAAAAAAAAAAAAAGCGAAAAAAAAAAAAAAAAAGCAAAGCACCCAAACTTGTACGACACAATGGGGCATGCAAATGAGTAGGTCTGCCCCTCCCCTCCAGCCCGCACGCTCTCCTCCTCTACACATGAGTTCAGGCCTTTTGAGACGAGCCGAGGTGTGACTTTAAAGTGCTGAGTTGCACACAGGACCGCGGTTTTTGTTCGACGCGTTTGAAAAGAGAGTAAGGTTTGTGGAATGGAGGCGAGACGGGAGAGACGGAGCATTTTGTTGCTAAATTGATACGTTTGTGAGGGGCCTATCAATGCGGCGGGTGAATAGTGAAGTTACTTTTGTAAAACACTAGGCACGCACCCATTCACTGGAGAGCACAGTGCTACTTTCAGCGTGGTGTGTAAAACAAAATGGTCTGAATCGTGGTTACTTAGCTCTAGAGCAGTGGTGCATATTTTACGATCTGTGTAATGGGGCAAATTGTTTCAGACACTGGAGTAAAATAACTGCATGTTAGTCATCATATATGTGGTTTTATGATGAATATCCCAAAGATAAATGGGATCACCTAAAGCCAATGAGCAACCTTTACATGATCTGACAGAATAAATAGGTCTGTGGCCAAAGAAACATGTGAAGAGACCAGCAGAGGGGAGCAGAGTGCGGTTCTGTTGTGTGTTTTGAAACAGAAAGTGTTTTGACACTTTTTCTATGATGTTTTGAGAACAGTTTGGAATCAGCATCTGCCTTTGCTTTTTATGAAGGAATCAGAAACGCAGCCCAGAGAATACCAACCAGGTGTGAATGAAACATAACACAAACCTCGTCAAATCCTCAAATGCACCAATTAAAAACATCCTCAAATCACAATTAAAATGTGATTTTTTTTTTGTTTTTTTAAGTGAACTTTGTTGTTCCATAGGGAAATTCTGTCCTGTGCATTTGACCCATTCTTTGATGGTGCTAGGACGACCTTGTGAGGAGCAGTGGGTGACCACTGCACCCGGGGGTCCCCATCTCCAGATGTTGAGCTAATGGTGAGAATCACACAGCTAGAGGATTAATCAATTGAGCATGTTTTGGGTTGATGAGGGAAACCAGTACCCTGACCTTAGCCATCTGTAAACTCTGGTCAATTATCATTTCCCTCCATGTTAGGGATCTCAGTGGCTGCAATACATCGGTTGAATTTCTTCGGACCATTCAGCGAGCGGGAGGGGCAGGTGTTGAAGGTGACGTCAAGCATATGCAGGAAATGTGTATGTATGCAATAAATAAATAAAAAATAAAGCATATGCAGGAAATGATAATACGGATGGCTAAGGCCAGGCTAGCGACTGGGTAAAATTAGATCCAATCGTTTCGAACTTTAAAAGGAGTTGACCCCTCCCATCTGATAACGGAGCTCAATTGTGAAGATCCAGACCCTCTGTACGAAATGAGTATGAGGGGATGGTAAGACCATGCAGGCTAGGAAACCAGGGCACCTGGGGGAATCTCATCCAAATACAGGGTAGAACATGCAAACTCCACACAGAAGGGCCCGGAAAGTCAGGGAATCTAACCTGGACCTTCTTGCTGTGAGGCTAGAGTGCTAACCACTGATTCACATTATTGCCTGGTTAGTCCTACAGACTGTTTAAATCACACAGCAGGTCAATTTGAGAGTGTCATGTTGCTTGTAATCTGTTTATATAAACATCTGTAAGCCCTTTTCCTTGTTGTTGTACTTTCACTCTGCGTCGGACTGAAAAATATGACAAAATATCACAATTTTCATGGTAGAGCAGGCCGTTTCATTATCATAAGGTCGGGATGAGAGATGAGAGTGATATATTTTCTTTTAATTACAAGTAAATATCATGCATTTTGGTTTAAGTTGGCAAAATATGTATAAATCTCAGTCCGATGAAAGACCTCTGTGACTTGACCCAAACCCAGCGATATAACAGGCTTCTTGTGATATGAATATTGTGTCGCCCAACAATAATTAGGTGAAACATTGTAGGCAAAGGTTCTTCGGTCTTCATCTGTACTCTGTAGTTGAAGTGTAGGACGTTTTGTTCTTCATCCAAAGAACTTCATCAGCACTGGATGAAGAACGAAACCTCCTACACGTCAACTACAGAGTACAGATGAAGACTTAAGAATTTTTGCCTACAATGGACAACTCCTGTACGACTGAGAACATGCACACTATACTGCAAGTGTTGTTTTGCTCAACTTTGATTAAGGCATTAGCTTATTGTGCCCACTGTCCAGAGTCAGTGAGGCTGTATACAAGCTAAAAGCTAACAGTCTCCTGATGTGGGACAGGTTTATCTATCTCTATCTCTCTATAGAATATTTAAGTCCAGGCTCACAATGAGGGAGAAACTCTGGAAAAAGATTGCATTCATGTGACCTGATATAGAGTTGTACTGGCACCTGCACAAGTGGTCTAAAGAAAGTGAATGGAGTAGTGCTGAAGTAAAATTGTGTTTTGTTGATGTTTTTGAATTATAAGTTATCAAAAACAAAGTGCAGCCCAGTGACAGCCCCTATAGAGTATGAGGATTTTCAATCAGGTCACCAGTGTCAGAGCCATTAGCTGGTGCTGTGTTCAAGGTCATGTCTGCACCTGTTGTGGCTCACTTTATGGGTTAAAAAAAAAAGCTTGCCTCCTCATGGACTATACAACTGCTGAATGTGTCAATAGGCCTACAAAAAATATTGGATTTGTTTAGCATTAGTTGCTTACATTTTATGTGGTAATGTGGATCCCTTGTGTTCAAATGTCAGACAGCTGAGTTGTTTTGACGTAAATATGCGGTGGCTCCAAAAAGCCTCCTGTTGCGGGTCGTAGGGCTGATTAACGTTTTGCCAGTGGCGTCAAAACATGAAAGACTGCTGAATGTTTGGCTGTGCGCATATAAATATATCACGGTCCAGCATGAATGGGGAGTAGGGCTATTTCTGATGCAAAACAGCAATAAGAATCCAAAGAGCACTCTGGTGGCTGTGCTCAGGGCAGCGCATGACCTCTCGCCATTCTTCGCTCTCCGCTGGCCAATTTAGCTGCGTTTGATTCACGCGTAAAAGGCGCACTCCAATTTCCATACCAAATCCATACATCACGACGCATGCGTCAATGAAGCGCATGTGATTGCAGTGGATAGCCAAAATTAACGCTGTCCAGGGCTTTGTCAATGTGAAAATGTCCCGTGGACAGAATGACAAGGGTAAATTTATCCCCTATAACCTTAAGAGAATAGTGCGTATCCATCTTCGGAACGACAAGACACAAACGCTTCTCCTCGCTAGACTCTGGCCTCTGTCTGACTCCACAGAACTCAGAAAGACCATTTCAACTCGATCATAAAGGAACAGCAGGAGAAGTCCAGCAACATTGGTTTGTCTTTTTGGAGAGCCCTATGACGCAGTCGGATATAAAGAGAACTATAATTAATGTCATTTATCACAGATTTGAAATTGTCAGTTGCTCATAGAGGCTCACAAGTACGCGAGCCTTCAGCCAATGGGAGAGCAGGACGCTTTGTAAAGAGCACAGGCACGTGGCTCGCTCACACCTGCGGGCTGCAGCACAGTGTGTCACCGAGACAAATAAACGCCAAAGAAAGAACGCACTTGTGGCACACTTTCTGCAGCAAGAAACAAGTTGTGATGACGTTACAGGTTTTGTGTTCTCAAATAGAAATGTATAGCCCACAGTACAGCTTCAATCCCCTTTACAGATATACATTAATGCCTGTTTAAATGCACTATACTTTCCACTTTTTAACTTTTTAACACCACTGCTTGTCGCTTGTGTGTATTCTTGGAACATTAAAGATCATAACTCACATATTGAAGCACAATGCCTCACACAATGGAACCGTTGTGCGCCCCATTCCGCGGGAGATTTGCTTTTTTTGATTACCCTGTGAAAAACACAGTAAGATACAAGCAGTCTACAAGCCCCAGCTTTTTATTTAGATTAATCACAATCCACCAATAAGAATTTTGACCCGCTGCTATTGTGTGGCTGACTTTCCCCGGGCCGTATTTCAAAGTGTCTATAGCCTTTGAGAGTTGGTGAATTGCACCCCTCCTTCCCATTTTCCCTCAAGGGCTATTGGGTAAAAGCAGAGTAAGAAACAATGCTACGCATGAAACGTAATATTAATCTCCCCGTCCCCAATGTGCACAAAGCGCTGTAGAAGCTGTGCGTCTCCAATGGTTATTGAGTGCTCAACCCAGCTGCGTAATTTCCCCCGTGCGCCCAAGCTACTCGGGAAAAGGTCATCCAGGGGCTCTGAATAGAAAGGCACAGTTTGCTCAATTACCGTCACTAATACAGCCCCCCCTCTTAAACTGACCACTGTGTGGAAAAAGCAAACCAGACCAACTGTGTATAATATAAATAGAGTCATTTTATTTATAAAAAATGTTTTACACAAAATAGATCTGTTAAAATCGACTGTTTACATCGTAGGCTACAGCAGATGGAGAACAAGTGCATACATTAATGAGTATCTCCTTACCACCTATATAAAACTACAGTCGGTCACAGGTAGTAGCCGTATTATTGCTGCTCTGTCACTCACTGGCCACTGACAGCCAGCTCTCAGCACGCGCACTCACGACAGTGACAACAACTTTTTGTCATGTACAAAAATAAGTCTTCATGTTGAACAGTCTTTATAATACAAGTTTGATGTGTATCACGTATGAGTCCATCATCTTTGTTTTTTCTCCGCTCCACTGACGCTGTGCGTAAAGTTCAACTCCAGCACTGTCTCTGCAGAGCCCGCTGCTGCGCGTCTGGTAATTGCACTTTTGTTAAACGCACCGTCTCTCGTCTTCTTGTCCGCTTGTTCCCTCCGCCACAAGCTCTGCTTGTCTGTTGCTCCAGGAGGTTTCTACAGACTGTCCCTACACAGAGGGACTATGTGTCAGTCTTCAAATCACAAAGCCAACAGACGCTCAGTATCTGTCAAACCAGGTGGTAAAGTCCAACAGTTCTTGTTCCTCGGAACTCAGTGGTTCATAGCTGCCTTCATCTGAGGAGTACGTGGAGTGCGGCGACTCAGGGTCCGCAGAGTAACTGTTGGACAAAGTGGGCGAAGGCAGCCCGCACTGGAAGGCGGCGGACACAGCGTCGTGCTCGTCCAGGAGCTGCTGGAGCGCTCTGATGTACTCCACTGCGGACCGGAGCGTCTCTACTTTGCTCATCTTCTTGTTGGCAGCGCCGTTTGGGACGTGCTGGCGCAGCGTCTGGAAACCCATATTGACCTGTTTGACCCGGTTCCGTTCGCGCTCATTGCGACGGGCCACCGCCACGGGCTGCTGCTGTGGGATGGAGTAGCCCAGGCCGTTGAAGCTCAGCCGCCGCTTGCAGCGCAGGAGCTCGGGTGAGCTGGAGCGCTGTCTCTTCAGCACCTTGTTTTTGCTCTGGAAGCCGGTCGCATTGGTGGCAGGTTCCTGTGCCCCAGTGTGCAGGGTAAGTCCAAAGGAGAAGGCGCTCTGTGTGCTGCTGGTGGTGTCCATGTCTGTCAGCGGGACAAGTGATGCGTGAATTGACAGAGGAAGAGGCAGAACTGGCAGTGAACAGCTCTCGTGTCCTTCGCGTGGGGACCGTGTGGCCAACTAGCCCAAGTCTCTCTTGACTGCTTACTCCACGAGTCGATCTGACCCAAACTTTGGCAGCACTCCTCTTTTTCAACACGCGCCCCGCACACACCCCACCCACCCCTTTCCTTTTGCACTTTTTGGGACGCACGCTCTGCGTTGAAGCCCCGCCCCAGCTGTGTGATTCTTGTGCTCGCCGACTCCCCCGGGCCAGGCGCGTGGCTCCGGTAGCTCAATAAACAATCCCGAGCTTTCACTGCGCCGGGAGCACGCGCTGGGCTCATTTACATTCCAATGTCTCCAACTTGCAGAGCCATTGGTGGATTTAAACGGCCTGCCACCGAGCGAAGAGAAAGAAACGCAAGGAAAGGCAGAAAGAATAAGAAGGGGAAAAAAGACAGAATAGAAAAGTGAATGGGTTGGTTTTTGAAATGCCTTTTGAATTTGACAATGTACCCCTGGCATGTCTTCAAATTGTCAGTGTCCCCCCTCAGCCATCGCGCTCCTCCAACTCTTTACACTCACAAATACCAAGGACGCCGTTTGCTGTATCCCGGCTACACACTACAAACACATTGTAAGCGTGTCTCCTGCACAATCACAGCCTATGAGAGCGCGCCGAGGTGGGGAAGCTATTCATTCAAAAGCAAATATGCCGTTTCTGATATGAAGGCGCACAGTGTTGTCCAAAAGTGAGCCCGCTGCACAGACTGCTGCTACCACTGGAACGTCGGCAATTGACTTTGTATGGACCCCCACTTGCTCGCTACAACTATCCCGGTTCGTCCACGACAGTTCAGCACCACTTTCTGTGGACAGTGACCGCAACGTACTGGTCAGCGGGGACTATACGGCTCTTTTATGGGCTATTTGCATCTTCAATTGAAACATCGATGAGAGATATGTCCCAACTATAGTTCATGGCTTCAAATTACGCGTAATGAGCTGTGCCCTGCGAGTTAAGACAGCGAGATCGCTCATGTTGGCACAAGCTGTGTGACAGGCCACAGAGAGAGACGTGTGACACTGGGGCCATCTGCTGGTCAGAGTTGATCATTGCAACTCAAAAGAGGCTCATTATAATGAAATAATGAAGATGGCATGATTTGAACGGGTGGACCACAATGTAAGTAATAATAGCTTATGTTTTATATATTATACCACCTGCAAATTGGTATTTGTCTAACCTGCTTAAATTCTTGCACTAAGTGTTTATCAACTCAATAAAGTTCAACATTTCGTCAGCTATGGACTCGATTGGACTGTATTATAGCTGTAGGTCAATAAACTTGAAAACAATGTAGTGTGCCTCTTATGTGCAACTCTATGCACGAAAATAAAGATTCATATTTTCTAATACTTCAGTGAATTGCCCAATCACTTTAAGGTGCATTATTATTATTATTATTATTATTATTATTATTATTATTATTATTATTATTATTATTATTATTATGACATAATCGTAAATCCAGGCTGGCCTTATGTTTTACTGCCTTTGTTGCTCATGGTTTTATCCCTGACCCCATGATGATTGTGCTCTTTAGTAGCAGTGGTGAAGCACAAAGCTGGAACATTGAGCAGCTCAGAAAACTACAGACCCATTGCTCTCGCTAACATTCTGTCAAAGGTTTTGGAGTGAGTGTTTTTGTCCAGCTTGATACGTTTTCACAATTTGCACAATAAGTACAATAACTGAGTACAAGAATGGGGGCATCTTGGTTTACAAGTGTTGGCAGATTACTATACACATACAGAATTTGGGCTGGAATGCTGTGAAGTTACAAAAGGAAAAATATAATGCTTTGCGATATGACATCACGAAGTCGCATTCCATATACATCCACACAAATACATACAGTACACTGTATAGCAGGGGTAGGCAAGTTCACGCTTTCGAGGGCCGATATTCTTTCTAGCCACAAGACGGAGGGCCAAGCTTCCCCATTTTCACCTCATTTTAATCATTTTTTTTGTACAAATTGTAGTATTGGTTGTCATATTTCCTAAACAGAGTCCTCTCTTTGGAAGATTTCAAAGGAACTGGTCATATTTTCTAGCATTTTAAAGGAGTCATATTTCTCAAACCATCTGAGGGGCCAGAGGATACATGCTGGAGGGCCGGATTTAGCCCCCGGGCCTGAC
>OMNZ01018923.1:22833-37735 GCA_900303255.1 Lesueurigobius sanzi | reverse complement strand
GTGGCTTAAAGCTTTTTTTTTGCATGTTACATCTCATAAAAATCTCTAACAATCAACGGTGCTGCAGTTGAGAGGGTGACCAGCACTAGGTTCCTGGGTGTGCACATCACAGAGAAGCTCTCCTGGACCATGCACACCACATCACTGGTCAAGAAAAGTAATCAGCGTCTCTACTTTCTCCGCAAGTTGAGAAGAGCCAGAGTCCCAGCCTCCGTTATGTCCAACTTCTACAGAGGGACTATAGAGAGCATCCTGACCAGCTCCATCACTGTGTGGCACGGCACCAGCACTGCCTCCTGTCGAAGGAGCCTCCAGCGCATCGTGGGAGCAGCGGAGAAGATCTGTGGAGCCCCTCTCCCCTCTATTACGGACATGTACTCCACCCGTCTCATCCGCAAAGCCATCAAAATCGCCAGGGACCCTTCGCACCCATCACACAGTCTCTTCAGGGTGATGCCTTCAGGGAGGAGACTGCGGAATCTACGGGTCAGTTCCAGTCGACTGAGGAACAGTTTCATACACAGGGCCATCGGGAAGCTGAACTCCCCACAAGGTGACCAGATTTTCTGACTAAAAAACTGGGACACTATTTGGGATTTAGTTGCATGGTCAACTAGGGAGCCATTTCTTGACTGTGTTTCCCGCTGAATGGTAAAACTGCTTGTTAATGTCTTACACCATGCACCAATCAGCATTGACACGATAGACTTGATATGTTTATTGGTTTCTACTTTGTAATGGACATTTGCATGGCCCAAAGCAGTGTTAATTTCGCCAACTAAAATATTTAGTCATAACTTTAGTCACAGTAATATTTTTGCCAACTAAAATTAGACTAAAACTAACTTTAAGTTAGTTAATGGGCAAAAACTATGACTAAAATCTCCAGATATTTTCCGTACGACTAAAAAAAGACTAAATAAAAATGAAAAGAAGGGACTAAAATGATCAAAACATCATTGACTTCAGTTTGAAAAAGCCTCATATCATTTAAATGCATTGCCAAAGGAACAGCTCTGTGTTTCAATAATGTGGGAGACGCTTCACGAAGCAGAGAATATTATTAAATATGTTTGAAAACAATTGTATCAATGTATTTCAAATTTAGGTTGCTCAATTTTCGTGGAATTTTTGTTGACTAAAATTAGACTGAAACTAAGATTTTTTTGACTAAATCTTAACAAAAACTAAATTAAAATTTGCTGCCAAAATTAACACTGACCCAAAGACATACATTTTCAAGCAAAGTGTGTTACTTTGTGGATCATATTGGCCAAAAACTGGGACAGACACTGGGACTTGGGACAGATCCTGTGTGAAACAGGGACAAATGAATGGTTTTGGAGGAATGCATGAGGACATGGGACAGAGGTCTCGGGTAAACTGGGACGTCTGGTCACCTTAAACTAGTAACATTGAATATATTACAATTTTAAAGTAACTTGCCCAACACTGCATACTGGTGTAACAGGCCTTTTTATACAGCTTCTTTCAACTTATACCCTTTTTATTACAAATAATGAAAGAAGGAGCGAGTAGATAACTTTCCTAATACATTTTTACAATCCCATTTCTTCATAGAGATGAGTTTAACAGCAGATTTATGGGGTCACTATCACAGAAATGCTAGAAAAGTGGTGTGCAAACTCATGAAATTGACAAAACAATATGTAGACCCACAGTATTATTTCCACAAAATGAATGTCTGAGTATACAATACACAAAAGAATTACAAAAAATAATATCATTCCACTACTAGGATTTTGGCTTATGTGAAGCTGTATTTGTAATTTCAGTGTCTGACAAATACTTTGTGGTGATAGACCACAAATTGGGGAGAGGGAGGGAGAGGGAGGGAGAAGGGAGGGAGAGGGGAGGGAGAGAGAGGGAGAGAGAGGGAGAGGAAGGACAGAGGAAGGACAGAAAAAGGAAGAGAGAGAAAGAAGGAGAGAGAGAGGAAGGAAAGGAGGAGAGAGGATGGAGAGAGAGAACGAAAGAAGAGAATATTTATACAAAAATATAAAGCAAATCAAGGTGAAAGTATCTAAGTATTCAGAATACAGTACACTGACTGGGCAAAGTAACTGTATACGTTACAAAATACATTTTAAGACAAGTATTCAGTATTCTGTAACTGAATACAAGTATTCTCCACGACACTGTATGAAGCGCTTTGTAAATAAAGTTTGATTCGATTTGAAAGACGAAATGTCCACAGCTTTAAACACCCAGTACAGACGACGACTTGAACAACCCTTCTCTACAATGAAACGCTCTTATCCTGTACGACCGAGAGCTTACACAAATAAAAGGCACCACAAATGTTTGAACTCTTTTTTTTTTAAGGATTTCTGGCCCGTAAGCTTTATTAGACAGGACAGCCAAGGGTAAAAGGGGATAAAAACAGCGAGAGACATTCAGAAAATTGTGGTAGCTTGGACTCAAACCCATGACTCAGTGTTCCACGCACAAGGCAGCAGCCCCAACCACTCGACCCCTGGCTGCACCGCACACAAATATCCTCTGGCTGCTCGTCTGCCCGGTCAATTTTACAGATGTATCGATTGTTTAGCCCACACATGTAACAGCAATGGCTTGAATAGTGACAAAACAAGCATATAAAAATGGAGTAAGAAAATGTAAACTTTATTGTAACATAGTTGTACTAAATTCTGATTTTACAGAAGACAAAAAAAAACACTTGTAATGGCACAGTCATTGTAATACGTACATCGCCTACACTGCAATAATGGTGACACTTATGTCCGGACGTGGCGTATGGAGCTGGGGTTTTTCTTCTTAAGGAATAACGAAACAAAGCCTTGTGTGGTGCAGCTGAACATATCACAGCACGCTGAAGCGTAGGGCAAAACAACATCACAGTTTCTCCGTTGTACATTCAACACAGTACGTTCTAAGAAGGATTAAGACTTTGTGTTTATACTGTGTTCTGCTAAGACATTTGGTGATTTAAGTGTCATAAAACCTGAGAGTGAAAAAGCACTGTAAACTTCATGTAGGTTTAGGGGAAGTGAGTAAATCATACTATCGGCGCAGGCAAAGACTGTCTAAACAAAAGTTGGACAAGTAGGTCAATTTAAACTAAAAAGCAAAAGTGAGTTAGTTGCTGTACACCGTATCTGGGAAGAGTTGGTTAGATAAAGACTTTAGAGTTTAGAGTCTCTTTAGAGTTAATCTATACCTATTTACAGGCATCTGCACAAACCAATAGTTAGGGCAAAGAGAGTGTTCAAATGAAAGCCCTTACTACAGCAGGTTAATAACATTGATCCTCAGAATAATACGGGAGGATGCAATGCCATGGGCCTCAGATTCAGGCCTACAGTACGTGTCCAATATAGGTATGCTTTAAAGACATATTCTAATACGAATAAGTGCTGTGGGGTGTAAGATCCTCGTGTGGCTTGATTGAGTAAATAATAAGAAACAGTTACTTGAGGTACATTCAAAATCATCAGTCATTCAAGTAAAAGCCTCCACAAAGTAAGCGAGATACATATATTGTACCAATGTGAAGATCCTTCTCATGTCCTACTAATACGTGTTTCCGTTAAGCACTTTTAGTCATCCTCTGTCCGTCTTCATTTGGTCTTGTTAAAAGATTCTGATTTTAAGCAAACAAGGGCCTTGTTATGTTTGTTCTTGTCAAGTGTTCCAGCAACATTAGACTGCCACATTAGACATCAAAAAATCAGCCAAGAGGTAAAACTGATTAAAATGTCTTTTAAAAAAAGTACAAATCAATGTGAAATGATAAAGTGCAAGTATAAAAAGAGTTTCTACGTGTCGTCTCAGGTTTTGAGACTGGGTCCTAAGTAGAAAAGTGCAGACCAAGAACAGCACAAGTTTTTGAAAATTATTTGATCGAGAATAGTAACAGTATATCCGGTCATGTGACTCAGCTTCTTTTAAAAAAAATGGCCACCTCCTCAAAGGCCACGGGATAGTCCTGTAGAAGCGTCCCACCATCAAACACCTGCGCTGTCAGGCTGTCCTGCCACTGGAAGCCCCCATCAGGTAAGTAAATATCCCTGTGCACGGCACCCCTCTCCACCACGGGTGCTACCAGGACCTGCAAACACACACTCATTAGGTCAGAGACATTCTGGCCAATTAGCAGCACATCGTGTTACAGTCAGGGGACAGGACGTATCACATGCAGCAGGAAGACACCCCTGATGACTTCACACAAAGTCATAAAGTCACCTCATCCCCGATGAGGAACTGGTCATCAATGGTGAACGTCAGGGGGTCGCTGGGGCTCAGCCACCACATTGGCCGGTAAATGGGATGTCCCGTCAGCTGCCACTCCTCTGTGTACCTCTCTATGAGGGGGACGACAAACTTCTGGTGCCGAGCAATGTATCTCCGAGTTATATTCAACACCTAGGACAGGACAGAGAGTCAAAATACAAAAAGTGGACAGAAAAATACAATGTAGATTATATAAGATAATGTCTGCGCCCTGTGCAAAAGACATTTGTGGCATGTCCAGAACATGTAAATACAGTTACATTAGCTGAGGTCTCCTGGATGTGTCTGACCAGTCTGCCTCAACAACATTCCTAAAAGGGTCACATCCGCGAAATGACGAAAACAACCTGACCGCATTTATTCAAAAAAATTATTTTTTATAACTTGAGATGAAGAGCTTTGGTAGGAATAAGCCTGAAGTCAGTCCAAATGGTTTTAAGCTGATCCTGGTGTAATTGAGAAGCCAGGCCTGTGTGTGGGTTTGAGGTTTTATTGTTATTAGTCTGCAGTGCAGTCATTTCAGTGTCCTGTCCCACACACTGTGGAAACAAAGGTATGTTGCACCCAAGCTATATTAAAACAGAACCATTTACCTCTATAATATCACATTTCATCAGCAGTTAGAAACTAAATGCCATGCAAGAGACCAACATGGAAAACATTTTGCCCCAAAAGACTATATTTGTCTTAGTCACGCAACGCAGCCGTCATATCCAATAATGCTGCTCCCTCTATCTGCTACTGGAAAAACAGCAGCCCATCAGCCCTCTCTGTTACACTTGTCAATTACTCCTGGAAAATTTAATTGCTGCAGTAAAGTATTTTTCCAAGTCTTGTCCTCAAATTCATTATCATTCTTGCCGAAGTGGCTCTCCGTGTCGTAGCTGGAATGGGACTGAGTCATAAATCTAGATGAAGGACAGTAATTCAAAACAGATGGACTCTTAACCACAGGTGATGTCAGGAGGGAGCCAAACCATCATTCCTACTGAGAGCGGAGCGCCCTCTCACATTAGACACACAGCAAGTGCTTTCTGTTAAGAACCAGAGCCTAATCCCACATTAACTGATGTGTTGATCTATGCCATTGTAGCTTCTGGCACATGTTTTTCGACAGCATGTTGTAAATGAGCCTGAATGGGGGAAAGTCCTCTGTGCGTCAGGGCATGGGGTGGTGGGTAGACCCCACGCCTCTGTGCAAACACGGTGGGAACTGTTCAACACTCGCCTGCAGTGTTTGTGTCAATAAACCTGTCCCCCCTGCTGATGTGCGGCTGGTGTTGTGTAGTGAGTCGTACCCGGTCCTCCCCGCAGATCCACGGCGGGGTGTGGAAGCTGATAACTGGGAGAAAGGCTACAATTTCCAACCATCGGATAAACAACTCCTCGTCTGTGACCAGGTCTTCAGACAGAGAGCCACCTGCTCACACAAACAATGCACACATATTTGTTATCTACTAGGAACGTTCATCTGATACCAAAGTGAGAAGTATAGACATGAAGCAAGGACTGTTGGATGTCTTTCAAATATTCTAATAAAGTTCAATAAGGAACAAACTCTGACTAAAACAAATAATGGTTTATTTTTATGACATGACATTGTTGGTTTCAGCTTTGAGATACTGTAGGTAAGTCTATAATATCATTATTTGGTTAATTTTAAACATTTTAACGACAATAATTCAGTAACGCTGGCTGTTGTATTACCTACTGCATCGGGAATGAGGAAGTTGTATCCAAGCAGAGTGTGGTGCAACAGGGAGGGAATGATGCCCTTTAGCCCCATCACGCTCCAGTCTGACTGCAGAGGGGTCATCCTGACAAACAGAGGCTTGTGGCTGGATCTATAGGACAAATACATCTTACATCAATGGTTCCCCATTAAAATGGAGGAGTGGTGTGTTGCAAGCTTACTGTGTTCCTGCTGTCACAATGGTGTTTCCTATTCTAGATGCCAGGTCTGCGAGCACGCTGATGTATCTGTCTCCTGACAGTGAGTGTGGCCACAGGGCTTGCTCTTCAAACACACTCCCCTCTGCCCCCTCCAGAAGGATGTACTCCATCCCCAGATGAGCCTGCAGAGAGCCTACTCTGTCCAGGAACCAACTGACAGCTTCTGGGTTACTGAGGTTCAGCTTCACACAGAACTTCCCTTGCCACTGACTCAACATAGGGACCTGAAGGATAAAGGCAAAACAGGAATGAGCCTCTCTAATGTAGCATCTCTACACGCCACACTCTTCTGCTTCAGACGAATACAGCAATTCATAGAGAGCATTGTATGCAGGTAATGTCCACCTTTGAAGAATAAATCTTCTCGACATGCATTTTTACATCCCTGCAATGTTTGTGAGCCCATATAAAACATTTCTATTGTGATACTGGTGATTGACAGAATGGGCACATAGTACTGAACATACATACATATGTGTATACCATAGCTGTCAGACAAAAATAACATATCCTATGTTCTATTGTAATGCATACGGCGTGCTTGGTGTAAATTATGGGTAGCAAAACAGAGATGTTCTCGATGTGAAAAACAGTGACCAGCATGAACTGCATTAGCCCATAGTAGATGTACAAGCACAACAATAGAAATGACACAATGAGGAGGTTTTGATCAGCTCACCATGTGTCCTTGAGGATTCGACAGTACGCTGAGCCAGTAGGCCTCAGTGCCATCGAGGAGGGAACGGTGGAATAGCGTGGAGTCCACGCCCAGGAAAGGGGACAGGGTGATGGAAATGTTAAGAAGCTTGACAAGTGGGAGGTCCCTGGTCAGTCGCTTAGACATCCCCCTTCTCCTGCTGATGAGGTAGTCATGGTCCTGCACACATTCAGAACATGATATACAGTCAGTGGTCTGTTTCTGCAAAAAGCAAGCCATAATGGGCTCTGAAATTCACCACTGGCCCATCCGTCCAAGGGAGATGGATCCTTCTTCTAATTGCTTATCCTTGAGGTTTCCTCTTTTTTTGCATGTGGTTTTTTAGGGGTTTTTCCTCACCGTAGAGGAAGGTCTAAGGATGGGGGATACTCTAAGCTTGTTACTCTAAGTGATTTACTTATTCACGGGACAATACATCTGGTTGAGACATTTCATTCGTGTGTGACTTATTTGATCATTCTTGATGTCTGATATTGATTTGTTTTTGTCCATACCGACCTTTGAGATGACTTCTGTTATGATATTGGGCGTTACAAAAATAAATTGATTGATTGATTGATAATGGTGAATTATTTAGTAATAAACTGTATTAAATATATATATATACATAAACCAAACCAATTCAATTGTATTAACTACCTCAGGTCTGGCACACACCTTTGCCATGCACCACATGTTTCCTGATTGTAAAAACAAGAGCCCTGTGAAAACCATTTGTCAAAATATAATAATCCTCAGAGTAGAGTCAAAGTGAGAACAGAACAGTGGAACAAAACCTCTTAAGATCACAGGGTGTGACCTCGGGGGGTCAGGCTGTGGTGGGAAAATGCACAGATAAGCTTGTTATGTCATTGTAACTCCACATGAATGTTTCACGTAATTATCAGAACACTCAAGACCTGTACCAATAATTTATAAAAAAGGAAAAAAAAAAGAAACAAACAAATGTTCCTGTAGTATTAGCCTTTGCAGTTGTATCTATAAGCTCATAATTACACTAATGTGGGAAAAGAAACCATACAGTGATAACTGAAAATCTGGCTTAAGGTTTATACTGGGCCATTCTTGCTGCTGATGCCAAATGATCTTAGCTTTATAAGGCTTTATTCTTTTTCTTTCGTTTGGTATTTCTGTGAACAAAGAAAACAGTTCAGGATGGAAATGTTGGCCTCCACGTGAGTACAGGGGCACTGCCAGAGCTGTGAGTGAGCGTGCTTGAGTCACGTGCAGAATAAGACTCCCTCACAGCTGCAGGGACAGATTGGACTTTGAGACCTACTGCCCAATGTGTTGTTTTGTAAAATATCATTTATAAATTGAGAATGACCTTGGGGGCCAGGTTAAAACTCCAGGGGCCCACGGACCGAATCTTTGGCATCCTTGAACTAACATCTATCTGCCCATTGATGCCACATTGTCTCAGCAATGGTAAAGCTTATGTGTTGTATATTTTCTTTTCATCAACTCATGCTAAAACATATTTAATCAAAAGAGAGCACGTCGTTAACGCTTTGGGCCAGTATTTTCTCTGCCAGTGAAGTGGATGTGGCGTGGGTCGGTGTGTACCATATCAAAGAGGAGGGAGGTGGAATGTTCATTGAGGCTAATGACTCCCTCTCCCAGCTGGTGTCTCTTCAGACGGTTGGAGAAGATCCTCAGCTCCCTCTCCACCTTCGGCCCTGAGTCAACAGTTGTCAGCAGCTTCCAGAACGGCAGCCTGTAGGCAACATTTGGAAACACAAACAAAAGTAAAATTAAAGACACACCTGCCAAATGAAATACAGTAAATACACTGAGAGAGTTACTCAATACCACGATATTTGAGCGGGGAGTGGAATTGGGTCCATAAGGGCCCGGTATCTACTACTTTCATCCAACACAAACAATCACTGTTACTTTCTTATGTAGTGTTTGGTACATGCACATTGAGTGATAGGTAGAAAGTGCATGAAAACATAGAGCAGAGCTGTTAGTTTGGACTAATAGATCTACACCAGTCAAAACTTTGGACACACTTCATGAGGTACTGTTTTTTCTTTATTTTCAAAACTATTTATATTAGAGATTCTCACTGAACTCATAGTCTCATTAAAGGCCTTAATGTATGAATGAACACAAATGGAATTATACAGTATATGAGTGAAACAGATTCTTCAAAGCAGCTACCTTTCGCTTTGATTACTGTGTTGCACACGTTTGGCATGTTCTCAATGAGCTTCACATTTGTAGTCACCTGAAATGGTTTTCCACTCACTGTTGAAAACCAGTTCATAAGAAAATGGACATTTTGGAAAATCTAAAATGTAAAACATATTTTGAGTTATTTCACCCCTTTTGTTTCCTACATAAGGAGAATCTACAATGTAAATTGGGTTGAAAATAAAGAAAAGACAATAGATAAAAAGTGAGTCCACACTTTTGACTGTTAGTGTATATAATATTAATTTACAGAGGATGATTTGGATCTTTTTCTATTAACAACAATAATTCAGTAATGTGGCTGTTGTATTACCTACTGCATCAGCAGAGTGAGCTTATTCTACCATCACCTCTTTAAATGGGATACTTTATATTGAATTACTTATGTCCTTAATTTTGTAAATGTGTAGTGCATATATAAAGAATGCCATGAATAAAAAACAAATATACAGTACTGTATTTTAGTTATGAATGCCACTTTCTTCTTTCATCCATAGTTTATTACAGTTTCATTTTGCTCTCTTTTTAAGATCGTTGTAATATTGAGTTTGTGGTGAAGCAATTTACTGGAGGATCAACTTTTACTATGCAGTCAGCAATGGCTTTCAACTTGGCTTTAACATCCCGTTTTAAGTTTTCGGCATCCAGAACACCCGGATCAAACATAAACAGGCACGAGGAGGACATGCAAACTCCCCACAGAGACTCCCCACCTGAACCAGGAATCGAACCTGGGACCTTGTTGAGGTGAAGAGCATTAATAGCACCACAGTGCTGCTCAAGTGACTTCTAGATGTGCACTTTTTCTTAGTGATAATCTTGTTTCACATAAAACTGACCGCATGGTTTTCATGTTGGGCAGCTCCCTGCTGTGCTGGGACAGTTGTTGCATTGCCTCAAGATGAGCAGTCTTCACATTGTGGCCCACACACACGGTGTACTGCAGAGGCAGACGCTCCATACTAGGCAGTGACTGCAGGCAAAACTGTTCCCCACTGTCAAAGCCCAGCTGTATGGGGATCTCAGGAGACACCAACACAGCAACACCTGCACCAAAAACACACGGACACTATGTAGAATAAAACATGGAATTACTTCAAACACACAAATGCAGGTCTTAGACCAGAGGTATACAGTGTGTGATCCAGATTCCACTGAAATGACAGAGCGCGCTGAGTGTTACTGAGACCTGGATGAGTGTGACCCATGGAGTGTTGTGGGAGGTACACTGTGGGCTGTGTCAGCTAATAGTGCTCTGCTCAAGATGTGAGAAATCACTGGCTGCCATCAGATACATCAGGTTGGATGAGTTTATACCAGGACAAGGCCCCCATGTTACTCTGAACTCTCGAACATCGAATACCATATTCCTGCTCACATAACATGCATCTGACTCTCTGCAATTGTACATTTTATTTCACTTTGAGACAGCACCTCTGAGCATTCGCGCAAAGATAAGATTATTAGAAGCAGATAATTGTGTTCACAGATGTATGTGCCCTGTGAGGAATGTCTCTTCCGTCTCAAGTTACTCCCAAAGTCTATCTCGGCCACTTCTCCGCCGCCCCAGCTCCATCCCTCCTCTTACTGTACTCCACTCCCAGGTGAACACAACCCCAGACTTTGACCTCGGTGTGTTGCCGAAGCTTAATGCAATCTGGTATTTTGGAGCTAATCAATGAAGGGCTGGCAAACAGTGTGAGATCTTGGCGCAGCTTTGGCCCTCACCCTCTCCGGTTTCAACAAGCTTATACAAGGGAGGACCAGGAACGGATAGGACACCCATGCACCATTTTATAATCAGTTTAGTAGTTTCAAGAATCGGTCTCTGAACACTGCATAAAGCTTAGTGAAAGTCTTTGCTGCTTGAGTATTCGCACCGGATAATGTCAAAGAGATACTGGTAACACCTCAGCTGCCTCTTGCTAGGTATTGGGTCACCACTAAACTAAGAAATGCATTCATGAGGACTGTATCAGTATAAGAGATATTTACAAAGAACAAAAAGTGGTTATTATCTGTATCCTATGTAACACTATTGCCTTTGTACCACAGCTTTATGAGCTAAATGTTGTTAAGGAAATGCATACTGTTGAACTTTTAGAAAACTTAAATTCCAATGAGTGATTATCTCTTTTGTTATATCTAGATACTCATTTGAGCAGGTACAATACTTTATATGATTATAAATAGCGGAGCCTGTTATGATTCAAGATGCTGCCAAATGTTAGGCTCAATTACAGTCGTGGCCAAAGGTTTACATTTCATAGAATATGAATAAGACAAAAACCTTTATTTCACTCATGGTTAGTGGTTGCATGAAGCCATTTATTGTCAAAAAACCTGTTTGTTTAGGCTTTTCAAACTAGCAAAATGTCCCTGATCAAAAGTTTGCATATTTTGCATCTTGAAACAAACATCAATTTTGTCAGAGAGTCCTGTATTTCAGCTGAAGTGAGTTTTGAACAACTTTCCTGAAGGTCACATAAACATTAGATCAGGGACATTTGAGCAGTTGTTTCATTATGATTTCAAAAGAGTAAACCCAGTTCTTTGGCAATAAATGGCTTCGCACAACCACTAACCATGAGTGGAAAAATAGATTTTTGTGTTATCATTCATTTTCTATGAAAAATGGCCAAAAGATGAACCTTCCTCTAGTGTTAGGGTCGGCACAGACCCGTTTTTAGGTTTAGCATGCATAAAAGTACTACATAAATTTGTTTATTGCACCAAGACTTTATGACTATGTCAGGAACCTCTATTTAAACAAAACATGTATATACAGTATATACTGTATATATTTTTTTACTAAATTATAAAATGCTCTGGTGAAAATGATGACCTTTGTGTTGTTAGGTCAGTTTCGACAAAGTTAAAATATAAGATTATAAAACAATAATAAATGCCAAAACTGAAATCATGAAGACACAATCAGCCAACAGCCTACAGCCAGCTCTTCCTCCAACCTGAGCCTCAGTTAGGGACTTTTCTCTTTGCCCATAATCATCCTGGACTACAACAAAAACAAATGAGGAGTGGACAATCTAGACAAGCTGACTGCCACCTACACTTGCCAGCGAAAGACCAGGAGATGGCCAATGGTTGTGTTTTACAACATCCTCAATGCGTCTGCATGCAATCTTTTCATGGATAAGGGAGCCTAACAAGGTAGCCAAGAGGTGAGAAACAAATTGGATGATAAATAATTGTTTTTAGGGTATTTTATGGCTGATTTAAGACACGGGTCAAAACCGACCCGTTAACATAAGAGATAGTAACAGAAAGCTAAAACTAGAGGAAGGTTAAAAGGGTATGCAAACTTTGGGCCACAACCGTAAATACAACAAAACACTTTTCATGCATGTTTTTCTTACAATGTGTAGAATGTTAATAATATGTTTTTCAAAAGGAAAGATATACTACATACTGTTAGGCAAATACTATGAGGCTTGAACAGGACTGCTTCACCAACTTATTCGTTGTTTATACAAAAAGTTGATTTTTCCGGATTCGAGTTTGAAATTTGACTATACTCACAAAGCATAAGCCGGGGGGAAAAGAGCAAATGGTATTATTTAATGGAGGGATGGGAGTGGAATGCCGCGAGTGGAAACAGGGTATACCAGACACCGGCGAGCCTCGAAGAATGACGCGCCGCGCAGCCGACTTCAAACAGTCGAAGTGCACACGCGGCAGAACGTGTGCCTCCGTGCTCATATTTAATCTTTACGGCCGGTGATGCTGCAGGACTTCAAGGAAACATGACTATCTCTGCCTGCTGTCTGTGCAGGAATGTTGAACTTAAAAAAGGATGATATGCACTGAACTGAAACAAAAATGAAATCAGAAAGTAAAAAGTTACATTATTCTCATAAACAGATCAATATAATATGTCGGAGTAAATGTTTTGTGTGCCCTGAGTGCTTCTTACTACAACTTACAGTAAGATAATATTAGAAAACAAACACATCTCTAAATACAAGCTCCCACTGACAGTTTTCTTTAGTTTGATATTTTTGCACAGGCTCTTGACCTATTTCACAAGGGCAGGTCTTTTATTATGTTTATTTAACGTTTGGTGCTGTGTTTATACCTAATGCAAAGCTGCTTCATTATCTGTAGGCTTTTCCACGGCCCAACAGGTTAGACTCGGAGCTACAGCCGACATGGGGTGCCCAAGTTAAAGGGGACGCTAAAGGGGACCCTATTTTTAGAACAGTTCCTTAAACACTTCAAGCTTCTGCAGAATATTTTCCACTCGGCTCCAAATGAAAGGTCCGACGCCTTGCCGGATCGTGTACTCTCACCTTCAGTCGTGTTATCGTTATCGAGCGGCACATTTCCTCAGGCGGCGTGAGAAAAACACATTGTTTTTGAGCATCGCAGCATATTTTTACCATGTCAAGAAACGACTGGACTGTTATATTGCAAAACGTGATCAAAATTGTCGTGAAATAACTACATTTGCCCTTGATTTGAGCAGATAAGTAAAATGATCTGCCAATGGAACAAGTATTTTGGCAAATAATATATTGTTGTGCTCATAAGTTTACATACCCGTTAATCTTTTGGCCATTTTAGAATACAATTGATAACACAGAAATCTCTTTTTTCCACTCATGGTTAGTGGTTGTGCGAAGCTATTTATTGCCAAAGAACTGAGTTTACTCTTTTGAAATCACAATGAAACAGAAACTACTCAAATGTCCCCGGTCTAACGTTGACATGACCTTCAACAACTGCCAGGAAAATTGTTCAGGAGCAAAGAAGAACTCACTTCAGCTGAAATACAGGACTCTCTGACAAAATGTATGTTTGTTTCAATCTGCACAATATGTAAACTTGTGATCAGGGACATTTGGCTAGTTTCTAGTTGAAAAGGTTTTTGTGTTATCATCCATATTCTATGAAATGCATACGTTTACATACCCTGACATTCTGCCAGGGTATGTAAACTTTTGAGCACAGCTGCATATATTTTGGTACTTAAATGTTAAATCTTCTTTTTTTAGAAGAAGAACTGATGTTAGCTTGAACACATCCTGTATTTTTCGTTTGTGTTTTGGAGAAAGGGGCACCCACAATAAGATGCATCTTCTTTGTGCTCCTTTTCAATGATGCGTTTGGACTTATATGTGAAATAACAAAACCACGTGAAAAAAAACGAGACAATAAATCTCATTGTGCTGTAAGTAAGTCGTTTTTTTTCTTATTCTAAATGCAAAAAGTCTTGACAGAACCTTTATGTGACGAGACGGCACACAAGATGTGACTTTTTGCAGTGTAAACTTATAGTTGTAATACATGTAAAAGTAGTTATCTCAAGTCTTGAAGTACATCCTGGTTGGAGAGCTGCCGTTCAGCTCTTGTTCAACTTGTTTTGCTGTATATTTACATGTGTGTACTGCGCTTTGGTCAACTGTACAGACTCTTTCTGTGTCATTTATTCGCTCAGGACGATTTTTGGACTAAGATCGAAACGTCCGAACCTCCAACTACAGATTACAGTTGAAGACTGAAGAATCTTTGCCTACGATGGACAACTCCTGTATGACTGAGAACCTACACAGGCTTTATGAATAAAGTTGGCAGGGTATAGGTCTTAACTGAGAACCTACACAGGCTTTATGAATAAAGTTGGTATGAATGAATGGTTTATGGTTTATTATTGGTTTAAGTAAAGTCATACATACAGTTTAGTTTTTTTACATACTCTTCAAAAAAAAAAATAATAATAATAATAAAAAAATAAAA